>CATIWR010060770.1:0-13717 GCA_949677035.1 Omphalea diandra
TATCACAATAATATTTTTTTGTTCCAAAATAACTTGTCATAATAAATGAAAAAATTTATATAGATGTCAAATTATGATAAATCAACTTAATTTTTTATAACATTTAATATCAAAATTAAACCATAAATTAAGTATATAAAATTACTTTTTATTAACAAAAAAATGTATATATTCTCAAAAAATGTTCAATAATATATGCATATCTAATAAATTTTTAAATACTAAATTAATATTTCCTGATTTTGGAACAAATCTATTGATATTCTTACTACTTAAAGGTGATGTTTTGAATTTTTATTAGATTTTAGAATGTAAATTAATGAATGCTATATTTTATCTCTAAATTTGTAATTGAATATATTGCAATCATTTTAAGTTTGAATAAAATAACATAATCTTTAATATTTTTATTTTATTCTTTTTAATATTTTTAATTTAAATAATAATTATTGATTATGTCAGAACTAATAAGTACTCTAAGAACTATATCATGATAAAGTTAAATAATTTAAAGTCTATATTACGATAATTAATTAGTTTTCAGAAAATATGAACGACTATATATTAAAACTCTACAGGTAAAAGTGTTGACTATGAAGAAATTTAAATTGTGTGATCACTAGGAAGTATCTCAATTTTATAAGTGGAAAAATTTAAAAATTGTTAGTATCGTTTTAACGTTAGGGTGGGCTAACTGCAAATCAAGGTAGAGATGTGAAAACATATTATTTTAAAATAGGTATAGATTTTTGTGAAAAATTTTTTTTATCATAAAAAGAATTTTATCATTATAAAAATCTTTTTATTGTGATGAATAAATTCATCACCAAATCTATATATTATTGTGATAAAAAAAATATAAATTATCATAATATAAATTATGACAAGGTTGTTTGGACAAACATGGTGACAAATTAATTTTGCCATGATATATTTATGGTAAGAAATTTAATATACATTGTGACAAAATATTTTGTAACAAGACACTAAATTTCTTATAGTGATTAAATATCACTTGATTTATTTCCTGTCAGATGTAATAAATTAATGTGTAGATTGCGATTTTTCAAACTTTGTATCTCAAAAACTTGCCACGAGGTTTTCTTGGAAATGGACTAACTTTTTTGCTCTATTTGACTCTGCTTTAATTTAGACTGCAAAAATCTACTAAAATTAGCGATGAAAATTTTCGTCGCTAATCTAATAGAATCTGTTGCTAAAACAGATTAGTGACGATCCATCACCACTTAGTTCATTGCTAATCCATTAGCGATTTTTTGAAATTCATCACTATTTTAGCGATAAAGTATTTCTATCATGGAATCCATTGCTACACTAGGCATTGGTAATCTATTGCAAATTCGTCACTATGTGATCGATAATCTATAAGAATGTAGTAGAGAATTCATCACCAAATTTAAAATTCATTGTGATTCCATTATTATGTGGTTAATAATCTGCTGGCACTCCTACTAAAATCTATGTAATCTAACATGTATATTATTAAAAAAAACCTCTATGTTATTAAATAATCAATATAAAAAACTACAAGTCAAATATATAAAATGAATAATATTAATTGCAAATGAAATAAATCCTGAAGTAGGTTTACGATCCTAGTGCATGCACAAGGTACATGTATATAATACAAAAAATAATCCTCAAGGTCATTAGGTGCCTGATAATCATCATCTTCTAAAGGCGAAAGTTGATGTGAAGGTATAGGATAATGAATAGATGACTGTGGAGTTGTACATGGTGCTACTATCGGTACTAGTCTCGAAGCCTACTAACTTTACTACTTGAAAGATAGCATGGTAGGGAGAGAGTGAATTTGATTTCGCACGACAATAAATTTAAGATCAGACTCCTGATAAATCTTCTCTTAAATCTATATCCTAAGGCGCTCTGAAATCTATATCAAAAGTTGGATAAAGAGATGTCACTTGTGAGCCAACGTTGTACATTATGCTCTTCTTATATCCTTTAACAACTTCTAGGTATAACTCGCTAATGTAAACAAATGGAGACTTTGAAGAACCCTTCTTTATCAGTAAAGCAACTGGAGACATCTCTAACTTGATCACATCCTAATAAATATGAATACAGGTATTCTCAAATGATATTGAATTTGTATATGCATTTTAATAAAAAAGGAATACCTACTTTATAAATTCAACTTACTTTAGTATCATACAACTTTTTATCAACAAATTGATCTTTTTTGTTCTTGATATGCATCCTTTTGAACATCTCATAAGATGTGGCTAGATATTTTACACTATAAGAAATTTCACAAAAATTAACGCTAAAAATCATCATATAAAATTCAATTTTCATCACAAAAAAATTTAGCTACAAAATTTTATCGTCACATGTATTGTCACTGTCCATGCGTAGCAAAAGGTATATTGATAGATTTTGATATCATCACTAAATATTTTTCTTATGGTGACAATGGTGTCATCATCACTATAATTAATTACTTTTTGTGATGGTAAAATCGTTACAATCGGTATGAGAATTTTGTCATCTTATATAGTATTTTGTCATTAAAAGTTAATATGTTCAATGATGAAATCACAACTTCATCAAACCTCATTATTTTAATGATAAAACATGGCATACAGTCAAAATCATTTAATTTATTTGACACCAATCTTTATCATGTTTAAATTAATCTCTCATTACCTAAATTTATTTATCACCACAAATGAAATAATATAAATGGCGAACAAAATGTGTCACGAAATAATATTTTAGATATGACGATATGTGACTATCATTTAATAGTTAAGTAATATTACAAAAATAATTCGTTATAAAAATACTTTTAGTGACAAATTCTTTTTTGTCCCTATTTGAATATATATGATGACAACGTGTTTCGTCATGATATATTTATTATTATTGACAAATTTGTTGCATCATTAAATGCTTATAAATAATGATGGTATAATTTGTCATGAAAATAATAAATATCTCATAGTCACTAAAGCAAGTGGCATAGTGACGAAATAATCCGTCTCAAGATATATAATGACAAAATATTCTTTATCATAAAATAATTATAAACTATAATGTTAGTTTGGTCATGTTAATCCACATCAATAGTCATTTAAAATATATTAAGTTAATAAATTGTGACAAGAATATTTGTCATTAATTAACTTTGCAAATGATGACGAATTTTTATCATTTTTTCAATAATCAGTGATAAATATATTTGCCAATAATCAGCCTTGTTAAATATTTTGTATCAAACACGACAAATTTTTTAGTCACTTTTGTATTAATAATCAGTGAAAATTTTATTATTAACTAAATTTAAATGCAATACTAATGCCACTGAGATTTTATATATATATATATATATATATATATATATATAAAGCAACTTGCATTTATAAGAAAATTAAACATTTTATAAAAATAAAAATAATAGATCCACTAATTCAACATAATACTAAAGTCCAAACATCTAATCGCAAATTAAAAATTGAAATACCCATAACTAGATCCTAAAAATCTACTAAATTAAAACTTTCAGTTTTTTACTCTTAATCTTTATACAACCTCTCCAATTTGTCATTATTGAACTCCAAATATAAAAGAAACTCCTGCAAATTTATCATATAATTATATATTAATAAAAAGGTCATGAGTGAAAATACAATAGCAAAAAGAACTCTTAAGAGCCTAAACATTATAAATAATAGCCTTCACATGAATCTCAAGTTCAACCATTCTATTACAAAAATCAACAACCTTTTTACAGTGACTTTCAACCAAATTTAGAAAGATATATATTATTAATGCTATATCTTTCTAGAGCTATATACATATCCTAACTAAGTCAAAAATCAAATCTCAAACTAATGGAATGGAACAAATCATTTAGAAGAAGAAACATGACTCATATTTTTAAACCCTTGCAACAATTTCATTCAAAACTAGTACATGATCCAATAAATGCAAGCAACCTATAAGCCCACCCATGTAAGGTAGAATGCATTGGCTAAAATTTTCATTTTCATATGAAAAAACCCCCACAAAATAATAAAGTATAATATGATTATATGAAAACACAACTCAAGAACAAGAGAATTTCCATCTTAAATGCTGTAGAAATTTTGTATTAAAATACTACAAGAAAAGTATGAAAATAGAACATAAAAGTCTGCATAAAAACTATAGAAATTCTACAAAAGAATTATATAGAAAAAGCTTGTATAAATTTGCAGAAAATTCTACATAATGGGAAAAAAATTTCTACATCAAAAAACTTATATAAGCACCTCTAAAAATTGTGAAAAAATCTACATTGTTGCATTCTAATAGAAACGTAATAGCTCAATATTATTTTTCTAAACCTAAACTTATCTATCCACACTTCTACTATATTAAAATCTTGTAAGGCACATAAATATGAATAAAGTGATAGCTATGCAACTTAATATCAATAATAACTAAACAAAGCAAAACATAATCAACTCATGAACAATAAAAAAGAGATTTATATATTATAGAATGCATGACACTTTTACATCATTATTGCCCAAAGCAACAAGAACTCAAAATAAGAATCTATTTTTATGCACGTTCCATCATACTGTATAATTCAATTATCTAAATGTATTTAGTACTTATATTAAAATTTTCATAATAGAGCTTCATCCCATTAGTTGCCATAAATGTCATAAGCTTATTGATTCTTTCACCTTGTTGACCCAACTAATCCTCCAAACTAGTTATTTCAATCTGACTTTTAGCCACTTGTGTCTTAAGCTCACTAACTTAGGATTCTGACATCTTTGACTTTCATTGTGTTTCTTAAAGTTCCTTTTGAAGTTTTTGGGTAACCAAATCAAAGGATTTAGTGCGTCTGCTTAAAGGTTTTGGACCATATCTGAGGCCTTTGTATAACAAAAACCATCGACAATGACCTCAAGAAGTTTGTCATTTACAGTCTTCTCAATTCCTTCTTCATTATACTGATTTAGTTTTTCTTTCATAAAATTCTGTTTGGACATATGGAAGTAATAAGAAAATAGTTAATATCATTACCATTAACCAAATCAAGAAACTACATATATATGTAAGGAAATTACCCAATTTTCTTCTGTTACTTTAGATGACCAACCCTTTTTATTAGAATAATGGGTACTTTGTATAATTTAATCCTATCATAAGGTTCCCCATTAAGCTCCTTTTGAGACTAGTACTAAAATAAAATAATAATAATAATAATTAGGTTGAAAAGAATAACTAAGCAGTCGCATCATCTCAAATTTTGATTTTTGAATATACATTTTTACAACCCTCACAATTTCATATCTTTGAACAGTAAATGGTTTCTACCCTAAATATGTGGAACTCTCAACTTCTTCCTATTTCTTCCATTTACAAAACGTATATGCTAGAAAAAGAAATGATATTCTAATGTAAGTTATAAATCTATGCTCTTGAAAAAAGGGTTGTAACATTTTAAGATAATATTAAAAATTGGAAATGATTACCTTGAATTTAGGTGTTGCCTAGTAGCCACATAATGTTTTTTAATTTTTTTATTGTGACAAGAAGATGGCATGTTATTCTTAGCCCCTTTCAAAGTACCAAACTTTTTGTAGTGCATGTATAACTTGTAACACTTTTGTTGGATACTACCTTTCAACTATCAATCAAATAGCTTCTCATACTCGGATCATCTATATTAACATCCATGTGAATCTACATATGATATAAGTAATTATTAGACTACAAGAAAACTAAATTGAATCTAATAAACAAGTGGCTTATTATTTTCATACATACTTTTAAGTGATTAAAGCTTAGTTTCAAGCTATTTACTTCATTTACATCTTTCCACTTTTTGGGCACTATAAGGATATCTCGAGTAACTACACCAATTTGACTTGAAAGTTTACTCTCCATCTAGGTTGAAAATTTTGTTTATTGATTTAGACCTAATATTTTAACAAAGAGAAATCAAGATAACTAAATAAACTTATCACAGTAATAACATGCTTAATGTATGATTTAAATCTAGCAATATGGCAAAAAAGATTAGAGCAAGCCTAGTAGCCTCAATGAGCTAATTTATTAAAGTCGCAATGGACCAAGCTTGAAATTTAAGTGTAGCATAGTGTTGATGCCACCTGTCTTATATATCTTACGAGATGCAAATTGACTTTTTACTACTGCATTTCCTACCAATTGAAATATCCAAATACTATTTAGCAGTTGTATGCTCTTAAGCAATCATAGAATCTATAGTGACATCCCAACAAAAATACTTTTTTAACATAAAGAAATAAATATCAACACATTGATACAAATTACATTGTTCAAATTATTTTAATAGATAATTCAAATTACATTATGACACTATTTTTAATTTATTAATGAAAATTTATAAAATATACCTTGAACACTTTTCAACATAAATTCTTTGCCTTCCAACACCATCTTTTAAATATTACTTGTAGGTCCCAAATGCTTCCTAAATATCAACCTAACTAGCTAAAACACTGATGAGATGGAAGTAGACTATATAAAAAATAATGAAAAGTTATATATTATGTAACCACATTAGATTATTCACATATAAACCTATACAAAATCAAATGGAAACATATCATGAGATGATTAGCATAACATACCTCATATTAATGACCTGCACTCGAGATATATAAGAAGATAAGGGCTCAAATAAGGATGTTGTAAAAGTATCAGGGTTAGGCGATGGTGTGGATACAGTTAATGGTGGAATAAGAATGGGAGATGGAGGTAATGATGTAGATGGTGGAATGGCAGGTACTAAAATGGCAAAATCAAAAAGTGGTGTTTGATGTGAAAAAGAGGAAGGCCTATCATGTCAAGCTTGTACAATACCTTACCCCGATGCATTCCTATGATATCAATTATTCCCTCTCATTTTATCATATATGTATTGATATAATATTAAACAATCATATGCATATATGAATTACAATATAAATATTATAATTTAGGCTTAGTTATTAAAACTACATCTAATCACTATCAACATTATCTAAATGAACATCATCATCATCTTTTTGCTAGACATCTTTTAATTCTATATCTAGACAAACCTCATGGTCTTCATTTTCATTATCATCAATATCATTAAATAAACCATTTGGATTATTCAATGAAATTGTTTCTACATCCCCTTAAAGGTCAACTTGATGAAAGTTTGTGTTATCATCTTAGAAAGGCTCAACATTTGCAGCAAAAAGTTCTGCTATGGATCAAGCCTTAATTTTGCATTCAATCCACCAATAATGCTTGTCTTGTCTTAAGTTGGGATATGTGGCATAAAATACTTACATCACTTATGAGGTGAGAATAAAAGGTTCATACTTGTTGAATTTCTTTTTATGGTTCACGTAGATAAGTGATTGTAGTAGTGACTCTCATCAGCACTATAATTAGTGCACATTATGCAAACTCCATTGTTATTAGTTGGCCATTAACCTCAGCTTCGTTCAACATGGATTCAAAAAATAATTAAAATGATTTATGGTCATTTTAATCACAAATTGCAAATTACCTATTTTAACGCATTTCAATATATAAAATATCATTAGATAATTAGTTAGGTTAATTACTATGATCCCTTTATAATTTATCATATTTAACTAAGTCATTCCATATATTTTAATATTATATGATTTAATCCCCTCACGTTTGTTTTTATTATACTATTGTGAGCATTGGATTTTAGATCAGTAAGGTTCAAGCTTAATGATGAGAAATTACTTGAATTCTTTCCCAAAAGAATGGAAGAAATAATATCCAAAAAGGGGGTAAAAATCATGGAAAAAGCTTTTAAATCAAATATGCATTTCAAACACCTAAACTAATAGAACCTTTGAGGGAGTGAAATAGTTGACTATATAGCCAACTTAGATGGTTATATAGCCAATTGAAGAGGCTTGTACAAATGACTAGAGGGTTGTGTTGACAACTCACAAGAGTCTAGCATATAATAGTGATTTTTCAAGCCTAAAGGGTTGTATAGCCAATCTAAGGTCTATATAGACAACTCCTAAACCTTAATGTCTAGAATATTCTATGATCTTATCATCATATAGTTATGGGGGAGGGACGAATAAGTGCAATTTATTCTATGGAGCACAATTGCTCTCATTTCCTTCTATAAATGCCTTTCTATTTGAAGGGAGAGGAGGAGGCTAAGACCAACCTAGGGAAACTCTATCAAAATAGTCCTTTAACCTAAAAATAACCCTTCTCAAATAGAAACCCTAAACACCCAAATATTCACCTAATAGATTTAAGGTAATCCTAAGTTTTTCATCTTCCTAACATTATTTTCCATTGCATTTAGAGAAAATTTTCCATACAAAAGTGCCTTTATGGGCTAAGAGATAAGAACTAAAGCATACAAGGGACTCTTTTTTCCCCACCCCTTTTCTCCTTCCCTTTCTTTTTCCTTCTTTCTAATTCTACCTATTACAGATATAGATGTTTATATAGACTCCTAATTATCTGTACAGACTATTGTGAGGTTTATATAGACCATTAAACCTCTTTTACTATTTATAAGAACTATTCACAATAGGCTTTTTTTTTTATGATTTTTACATTTCATAACTCATTTTATGTTTCTAAGCCTATTTATTGTAGAACGGGGTAGGTTGTAACAACCTATGACCCTCATCCCTCATTTTAAGGCCATAGTATATATAAAAAAAATGTTTGATTTCACATGCATAAGTTGTATTCTATGCCTTGTTCATCTTTTTTTTCTTGCTTTGCATGCTTAGTTGAGAGTTAACATGAAAGGGGGAAGTTACAACACCTATGATCTATTTATTCATTGTTGTAGATGAGTAATTTGTATGTTTATGCTATCATTTTGTCATTTCCTTTGTCATATATCTTTGGAAGACTTAATTTCACCTCCACATGGCTAACTTACACTTTTCACACCTTTGGACAATTAGTGGTAAAGTCTTGGCACTTATGGGAGGATCCATTCTCCAAAGACCTCATTTTTAGTGTCTATTATTTTATTATAGAGAGTTTTATTAGCATTCCTTAGTGTTTTGATCATTCTCACATCCTAGTTACATACTAGCCTTTCCATGACTAAAAATGAAACCTCCCTTTGCTCTTACCACATTCAAGATGATTAGGGCAAGTTTGGAGAGGATTCTATCATCATATAATCCCTTATTTTTTACTTTATATTATGCACAAATGCATTCATATCTCTATTTACATGTTTACCCTATTATATTCTTTCATTAATGCTAGTACATGCAATTAATATGTGTTCTAATTCATTGCATACTTTATGTGTTTAATGGTGTATTTAGATAGTAGAATGAGACCCTAATTAATCCTTAATAAGGTAAATGACATTTATGACCGCAAGAGAAATAGTTTAGGATCCCAAAAGACAAGGTTAAGGTAGTATAGTTCCCTTTTAATTGTTTATCTTAATTAGACTTTAGGGTTATTTTCTTTCCATTTGACCTATGCTTCATGGACTAATTTGTACTTATTTTTATAGGTTGAAAGGGTCAATCAATGCATGCTTTATGTTCATTTATTTAATTACATGATTTCCCATTTATACTCAAATATATACCCCATTCTATGGTGTTTGTTTGTAACATTTGATTGATGTGGATTGATGAATGAGCACTAGATGAATGTTTAGGACCACTTATAATGGACTAACTAATCAACAAGGCTAAATTTATAATTATAAAGCAAAGATACCCAAAAGTAAGATTCCAAAATCCAAGCAGTTTGGGGTGCCTAACCTTTTCTACACATCGTACCCAATTCTCGAACTCGATTCCTGAGGTAAACATGGATTGAGTTTTCTAGATTGACCTATTAGGCTCAGAATCTATCTCACCCAAAATTTTATCTTAATTAAAGTCAGACGATGACTCTAGTCAAGCATTAGAGGTAGTACCAAAGTATGACCCTTACCTCGCCACCCCTATTGGGCACTTAATTTCAAACGGGGTTTCAATTTATTGTGAAGCCCATTTAAGGATCCCTCAATGATCCAAATATACCCCATCAATATCAATGTATGATCTTCATCCTCTTGACCCCCGAGGGTTGATAAAAAGTTAGGAGTCAAAAGCACGATTTCGTGACGCTCACAACTACCGTTAACTTTTTCATTAAAAATCTTTTGGATCTTCATCCTCTTGACCCCTGATAGTCGATTAAAAGTTACGAGTCACAAGCACGATTTTGTGATGCTCACAACTACTGTTAACTTTTTCATTAAAACTCTTATGGATTTTACTATATCCCTCTTTAGTTTGCCATATTTAATTAATTTGTCTCTAATTTTTTAATATTATATGAAAATAATCCATTTAGTTTAATTTATTATACTATTAGTTCTAAAATTATTTTCCAGTTTGATATTTTTTATTAAAAGTATTTAAGAATTCCACAATACCACCAATATTATATTAAATTTTCAAATTTCACTATCATAATTATCTCGTCTATTTTATTAAATTCTTTCTTAGCTTTAAAATAAATATTAAATAAATTAACTACAATCTTAATTAAAGACACTAAAATTGTAACCAAAATTATAAAAAAAAGTGAAAATATATAAATAAAAAAAAAGAAGTTATTTTAACTGTAAGAGAGTGAAAGATGACGCAAAAAGTTTTGTAGATATAACTATATATGTGTGAATAAAAATGATAATATTTTAATCGTTGTAGAGATATTCTATTATATTTTTATTAATTTTTGTTGATTGATTTTAATTATAATTTTAGTATGTCTTTAATTGTGATTATACTTAATTTATTTAAGTTTTTATTTTTCAAAAACAAGAAATAAAAAAAAAGTTAGTAGAATAATATGAAAATAATATAACACTATAGGTATCATGGACTTTTTAGATAATTTTAAGAAAAAATCAAATTAAAAAATAATTTTAAAATCTAATAATGTAATAAACAAAAAAAGGGATTATTTTCAAATGATATTGAAACATGAAGGATGAATTAGTTAAATATAATAAACCACAAGGGGTCATAGAAAAATCATAAGATTTTTATTGAAAAATTAGAAGTATGACAGAAACAAACATTAGAAACTAAATCATATAATATTAAAATCTGACAAACGACTTAGTTAAATATGCAAACCATAGGGATTCATATTAATTAACCCTAATTAGTTTCATTTTTTTAGAATAATAAAATAAATTTTTATTCATAAATAGTCATACGATATTCACAAAAGAAAAAAATATTACAATCTAGAATACTAAAATGAAATCAATTCTCAACATTACTAATAAGTGTACATTGGTTTAGCTTTGAAATATTATTCTATTTTCACCATGAATTTTCTTCAATGCCTCTATATCTTTATTAATTATGGAGATCCTACTAGATATGATACTATAATGTGATGTAGACTGAAATTCATGAAGTACGTCAGAATAAATTTGAAAGATGATACCTAATAATATATCATTATATATTATTAAACAATCAATCTCAAACCACTAAAACTCTAAAAAAAAAAGGACAAAAATTCTTATGAAGAGAAATAACATAATAAATCAAAAATAAAAACTCTTAAAAGATAGATAAAATAAAATAAAACCAATAAATAGAGTAAACTAAATAGTTTCACATTCTTAATAAATTAGCAAAGAAAAACTAGATGCATGCATGTGTAGGTATGGAAAAAAAATTTCAAAATTTCTCCCATTTTATATCAAATGATAGACACGTCATTGATTTGGTGTGTTATTTTTGGCGTTCTAATAAAGAAACAATTTAGGAAATCTTTAAAGAAACCATTTAGGTGTTATAAATGTATAGCGATTTACTTTAAACTTAGTTCTTAATGATAAAAAATGCCTTTTATAATTTTTTTTTTGTTAATTCTACTATTTTTTTTGAACTTTTTGATTTTATATAATTTATTATTAATATTTTGGTAAAGATATTTAGAAATTTTTAGTAATCAAGTTAGACTGGCCAAACTGATCAACCTAAAAAATTAATCTATTTTCTAATTTATTGATAAGTTCAATTTTAAAAATATTGGAGATTGCTCTGTTCATGTTTTTTGGGTTTGTCACGCAACCCATGGCTGGCTCTAAAATCATTGAAATTGTATTTAAGACCCATTTTCCAAAATCAATTTAGTCACATTGTTTTCTCCGTATAACAGTTATTAGAGTTAGAGCATGTTTGGCACTCCTATTAGAAAATTTTGATTTTAATAAAAATGGAAAAAAAAATTCTCATATTTGATTATATATTTTTCAAATATAAATTTTATAAGTAAAAAATGATATTGTTGGAAGTTTCAAAAATAAGTTTTTTTTCAAAATCAAATTTTTTACTCATAAAATTCACATTAAAAAAGTTATAATTAATTAAGAGGGAAATTTTTTTTTTTTTGTCTTAAAATCATATTTTTTCAGTAATAATGCCAAACATGGTATTAGTGATGTAGCGAAGCGAGATAAATTCAAAGTTATGGAAAGTGAGAAACAATATTCTAAAAGTCTATTGATTCACGCATGCATATCAAATTAATAGATATCAAAAATTTATAAATTCACAAAGAAATACTAATATTTTTTTTAAAAAATAGAGATACTTTCTTTAAAAAATTTCATTAATCATCAAAACTCAAGATCCCTTACATATGGTGTTTATAGGTTAAACTCCTAAATTAATTAAGAAACTAAAATCACAAAATTAATAAAATAATAAAACATCCTAAAATATATAATATTATTCTCAATTATAGATATCTAAATTTATTTGTTAATCTTCTTCAATAATAAATATATCAACTAGATATTATCTCTTTCTAAATAGAAAACTCTAACTAGGAAGTTACATAAAAATCTTTTAAAATTTTTTTCTAAAAATTAAACATAACTTTATAAAGAAAATAATATTAAATAAAATCTCCATAAATCTAGTTAGAAATGCTCATGCATTACTTAGGGGTAGAGATTTAGTTTAAATCAAACTAAATTGAATTGCATGGATCAAAATTGAAAAATTAAATTTTAATTGAAGTGAATTAATTCACAACAAATCAATTTATTTCATTTTAATTATGGTTCAATTTCATTTTAACTAATTTTTTTTAAAATAATTTTAAAATATTTTCAACATTAATAATAGTTTTATAATATATTTTTAATATTTTTAATATAGATAATATATTTTTATATAAATAATAAACTTTAAATAGGATTGAATCATCTTAGTTTGATTTAATATAAATTTAACATATTTTAGTTTGATTTTAAATAAATTTTCAGTTCGATTCAACTGAAATTTTTATCTAAAAATCAAATTGAACCAAATTAATTAAATTTTTAAAAAAGAAATTGAACTTAATTGAATTTCTATTTAAATCAAACTAAATCAATCGAACTAATTTATCAAGTCAGTTTTTAATTTGCATCAATTTTGTGCCCCACCTCTAACTGGAGTCAGGTTTAAGAATAATAGAATCACATCAAATTTAAAATTAAGTTAAAATTAAAATTTTAAATTAAGATACGATTACAAAGCTTATAAACTTTAACTATAATTCAAATAGGCACAAACTTTAGATTTTCTATACCATTAGTCCAAAAATTGTAACGTATGTTATATATATATATATATATATATATATATATATA
>CATIWR010060789.1:0-81684 GCA_949677035.1 Omphalea diandra
CTTCTTCACTCTTTAAACACCTTCATCCATCTTTTAATCCCTAAATGCTCCTTATACTCTTAATTAAGCTCTATAACACCATTATTTATGATGCTATAACATGCACACAACATAAGATAATTGACCATGCAACTATACAAACATTACATATTTTTTTTTTCAAGTATCCCAATTACAACAGTGCAAGTGTCATTGTTGTGTGTTCTCCAAATTCACATGCCTAATGCTTATTTATCAAATGTATATATTTAAATATTACGTAATTTAAAATGTATATGATTTGGGTTGAGGATGTTACAATTTTGGCCCAAGGATGCCCTTTGGGTAGTTCTTATGTCATTTGGGGCTTTGTGGCACCTCCAAAATTGAATTAATGTCTTTGTAGCCCTTCTAGTTGTCTTAGGGCTTTGTTCTTATCTTAGGGTAATATGTTTGGGCCTAGATGTTATAGGAATAACTTCCTTAGGTTTTGACATTTTTGGGATGAAGAAATTTTCCTTAAAAATATTTCTAGTGCCTTAGAGGAGGTCAAGTTTGTCATTAAAGGGCATTTTGGTAATTTGATTTAAATAAAAAAGTTTGAAGCGTTCTCTAGGTGCTTTGAAAGTAATGAGAGTATTTTGATAATTTGATTTCAATAAGGAAACTTGGAGTGTCGTCTAGGTGTTTTGAAAGAATAAAGGCATTTTTATAATTTGATTTAAATTAGGGAGGATTAGATTGCCTTGAAGACGATAAAGGCGCTTTAGTAATTTGCTTGGTATCCTAGTCTTTAGAGTATCTAAGAGTGATTTGGTGATTTGATTGATAATTTAGAGGGTAAACTTATCTACTTTAGACTTTGGTATGAGTAAGGGTATTTTGGCAATTCGTTTGATGACATTGGATATTGAATTGTCAATTGGGGCCTTTTGGGGAGTCGAGGTTATTTTGGTAAATTAAATATTTTGAAATTTGGGCGAGTCTTTCAAATAAAAAGGAAAAGAATTAGGCTTAAGGAATATGTTTGGGCTTAAGTAGTTAAAAGGAGTAGGGCTTAAAAGGTTAAAGGGAGAGTTGGGCTCAAAAGGCCCAATTCAAGCTTATTTGCTTCAAGAGTTCTATACAAACTAGAGGATGGCTATATAGACATGAGGGGTGTACAACCTAACTTAGGCTATACAAACCTAGCCCACTATATATACCCTTTTGAAAGTGACCCTCCTCATTTGTGTTCTTCTTATTTTCTCTCTTCCTTTTCTCTCTTAAAGCTTTGGACTTAGCTTTAGGTTTCCTTTTTGTGTTTTGGGAATTTACCATGCTCAAATATCGTAATGATGAGATGTTTGATGTCCAATAGGAGTTCCTTCATGAGGACGTCATGACATTGGATGCTCTAAAACATCTGCGGTCCTAGTAGGGGTGAGCCCACTAAAGGACGTGATGGCGAAGATGATCCCACTCGATTTTCCCCCTAGTTGGTGACACACCGACAGTTTATAACCTATATCATCATCTTGCAGGAGTCACCTAGAGAGCAGTGGACATTCATTTCCTTTTATTTTATTTATTCTCTATATCTTGACACTGTAGATTTGAGGTGCTACCTTGGAATTTCCTTTTTACCTATGAACATTAAGTTAGCTTATAAAATATTTAAAGATAACTTCTAAGACACTTACCCTTTACTTTCAATGAAATTTTATCTTCTGTCAGTTAGTTTAGTTTGTTACCTCGATTTATGTGCATTTAATTAAAATTAATTAGTGAAATAACTTATAAGAAATTAAGGTGCATATTGAGATAAACAAAATTATAAATAATTTATCTATTTATTCGTTCTATCGATTTGCTAGTCTCACAGTGCTTTGATTGTGGATGTTGAATCAGATCTATTTTTTGCTACATTTTATCAAGAAAACTACTTTAATGATTTTTCTAAAAATTTGTGAATAAACCCTAGCAATTAGGATTTGTTACTTTTCTGCCTTCAAATTTGGACTTCTTTGGCTTCTTCATCCTCTAACTTCAATAAACGTGTAATTTTTTTTAACATTTCTTCTCCTTCTTTTGTAAGGATTGTTGCCTTTCAAAAGGGAGGCAGAATTGTATGCACTTCTGAAGAATGGCTTTGCACACTACATTCTTAGGTTGTAGCTCATTTAAAAGACACTTGGAAACTGGACTTTCTTACACATGATATTAGAGGAAGCCGCGAAGATCAACTCAGCAATGACACAGGTGCTTCTCGAGTGGTGGATAGATATGACCCATGCCTTTTACCTGCCTCTAATTGGAGAGCTAACAATCATGCTTCGGGACTTTGCCTTTCTGATCGGACTAAGCTTATAGGACATTCTTATGCCCATGAACTGTATCATGTATGTGCCAATACTTTAGAGGGACTACATATTAAGAATTCTCGGATGCGTTTGCTAGCTTAAGGGGAATAGGACCATGTCAGGATTTTATATATGTGCTGATGCACCCTAGGTCACCGATGGCAGTTCTAATGAGGTGATCAACTAGCATGTGCAATGCTTCTTTCTATATGCTCTATTGGGGGTTGTATTCTCAAATGCCTTCAACATTATTGAGGTTTGCCTAGTATCAGTATTGAAGGATTTAGGCCTGCTTCATTGCTACGATTAGGTTTCAGCAGTGATGCGTATCTATATCGATACCTTAATCGGTGCTCCTGAGGTAAGGGGTATATGTGTGGTGCTTGAGGGGTGCTTATTGTGAGTATCTCTTAACTCATTTTTTCTGTTTTGGTCTCACTCTATTGTTTTGGGATTTATCCCACATTTGTTGATAGGTATGAGATGTTGAGCTAGGCTTACTGAAGAGGATTAATCCTAAGGTAGAGGCTGAGGGTGACTATCCCTACTTCTGGTGGTGGAGTTATGTGATCTACCTGAAGTCTTTTGTTATTGCTAGGTGCGTTCACCTGAACACGATCACTGTTAATCAAGTATCTTTTCCTGCATGGATAAAATTGTGTGAGTTGTAATTATTTATTTATTGCTATTTGATCTTATACTTACAATGGTCTTTTGTCTGTTATTACGCATTGATTAGAATTCCATGATGATATGGCCATTGGAGGTGGTAAAGGCAGAGGCCATCTTCTATGGTTATCGGCTAATGGTGAGGCCTTTCATTCAAGAGTGGTACTTGAATGAACACATTTTTCACTAATATGAAGGCATGGATGCACGACCTATCTCATAGCGATTGCCTACAAGCTTATTCTAAGCACGGGATTTAGAGGGTACAGACCTCATACTTTTTGCTAAAGGAGTAGCTAGTTTCTAATAGGACCCCTATAGGTCTTGGATGATTGGAGCCCTAATTAGGAGTTTTCTATTGTTTGATGTGACCATTCAAGCATTTCCTCGATTTGCGCCTAATGATGGGATCGTCCTCTAGAACAGAGGTCAGGGAACTATTGCACAGACAACTTGGAGACCTTCTGCTTCCTCTCTTACATTTGGCACTACTGCTACCCAGGGCTACAAATAAGCCTATGGATCAACTTTAAGTGGCCTAGAGTCTATAGTAGTAGGTAATCTAACTTTTATGCTAGACAACCTGGTGGAGTCTTATATGACTTTATTAATGAGCTTTATGATATCACTATAGATCACCCAATTCGTTTACATGTTCGAGCCAATGAGACTACCTTAAGTATCACTTTCTTTATATCCTTGTAACTTAGCTATGATGTAGGCTCTGTTGTAAAAAAATGTTTCTTTTTCTCTATTTGCAAATTTTATGTGTTCAGACCGAGGCTATGGTTGATCTAATTACTGCCCTAAAGAGGGCTATGGCATAATAGGTGTGCACTATATAGGTTAGTAAGAAAAAAGAACACATTACAAATGCAAAGGTAATACATGCAATCATGCTTATGGTTTGTGTCTTGTGTGCTTTGTGTCCTACTCATCTTAACCCTTATGTTTCTTACAAGAGACGATCCAATGCCTGAACACGAGATCACAGATAAAGATCAACATTTGGCGGAGGTGGATATAGAGACCCTGGCTTAGGCAACTGTAAATGGGGGTATGTGTTTACCGACGTTGAGGGGGATCTGAGGTGACACCTTTGAGGTGCAAGGAGAGTTAAGCTTTAGAGGTCCCTACTTAATTTTTAAGATTTTCCTTACTTTTCCCTTCAGTATTGTATAATTTGACTATCACTGATATTTTGCACAGTTGTACAGTTTTATTGGATGATTTGAAAGCCTCAATTTTGGATGTTTTCTTAGATGTTAGGATTCTTATTAAAGATACCAAGCTGAATTTGCCTCCATTTTTGTCAAGGTTTAAAGCCGTTAGCCTTTTAGTACAAAAACATGATTCTGACTTTTGATTTTGTGCTTTGAATATTTATTAAACCATTAGTCAATACTTGTTCATACATATTGTTTTTTGAAATAAGTACAAATGATGTTTAGGTCCTAAATGCAAAGAGGAGTTTACCAAAAGGAGTTGGGGGTTATATAACCTATAGACCTGCTTGATGGCTATACAGACCTGCTTAATAGTTATACAGACCTATTGAGTAGTGTACATCTATTAAGCACTAATCAGCCTTATCTTCCTCTATAAATACCTATTCTAAATATGCTATTTACAACTGCCATTTTCAGTCCCCAAACTATGTCAAGAGCTTTCTGAGATCTCTTCCACCCTATATTAGGCTTGATTGACTATGGGCAAGTCTTTTGGCTCTTTGCCACCTCTCTTCTATCCGTTTTGATGCACATTTCCTACGGGTAGCCTACGATTTGCAGGATTCCATTATCCATACCTTCTATTTTGGGAATGAGAGATCTACCCACTATTAGAGGGGTTTGGTTCTATTCTCGATTGTCATGTTACAATTGCAGATCAGATTTGTCTTAACTAGATTACCTATATGTTTGGCAAATGGTACAACTATTCAACATGTGGTATGAAGAGGTACTGCGATACATGTTAGGCGAGGAGAAAATTCTCATGGCTCCTTTTCTCACTCTTTTTCCCTTTAAGGGCCACGCTCATGCTCGTATCGGGACAACCATTTTGATGGGTGAGTATTTATTGTGAAGGGAGGATAGGGATATCGATTTATAGATTTTACCACTTTTGAGGGAGCTAAGTCAGGGAGGACCCCCATACCAATGATCTTAGGTAAGACCATTATGGGTTTGGATAAAGTAGCTCTTAGTGTCAACAATTCTTTCATGGGGAGCCCGATGCTGTGTCAGGTAAGAATTCCTCTTGTAACATTGTTATTCTATTTTATTTTATTTTCCTTTTATTCATGCCCTAATTTTTGCATGGACTACCCTTGCAGGTTTTTAATCCAACAGGCCACTTATTTTTGCTTAGGCCTTACTTTTGGGTTTTCAACCTAACAAACATATTATTTTTTTTTCTTTTTTCTTTTTCTTTTCTTTCCTTTTCTATTTTTAGGCATGGATGTAAGAGAGGTAGGGACTATTAATTACCCCAACTATGGACATGAGACTCTATTACCTGCAACATCATTCAAACCACCGCATGTCGAGGCTAGCTACTACTAGAGTTGAAAAGACTGAGTGGATGTCTCGCATAACTATTACCAACATCCACTAAAGTTGCCTATGATGGATTCTATAAAGTGTTACCTTGAAGACTTATATGGATTGTGTTGTTCTTCATGCTTTGTCTTCAGGCATATTGTAATGACCATTTTCATTTACAAATCATGGCATTTATGTCTGACAATACATATGCACAAAGATTTTATTCATCATACACACACAATCCAACATGTATTTAATGTACATATATGTTAACTAATGTTAAAGGCTAGTGACTATAACTGGTTCCTATCTAGATGTATGTATATGACACAAGGAGAGATAGAGTTGCTGATGACCTATGGTCCATGAGTCTTCTAAGCAAAACTCTAAGCATCAAAGTGTCAAAATCCTATGCTTCAATATCTAAAAAATATAATTGTGATTTGGTGAGTCGCGACTGAATGAATAAAAAAAATAATAAGATTCTTATGGCACAATCAATAATCAAATATCATTAGAATACATTACAAGTATAATGATTGACTATGCAAGTGCAAGTGCAACAAATTGATTTTTGTTTTGTCGTGACCTTGCAAGCCAAACACTGCTCCTGAGAATTCATGTGATTCAAGTGACATTTAATTTTGCTAGCTAACATATAATAAGTGAATCATTTGATCAATAACATATGCCAATGGGACATATTGGTCTATCTTTCATGTGATTTGCAAGTGTTTGACAAGCCGATCATAACATCCTTTTAGTTCCATATGCAAATGTTCATTCACAATGGTATACCAAGTAATCATTAAGATTATATAATTCTCACTTGAGTTGTATCTACATGTAAAGTGTAACAATTCAATCACATATACATGTAATAGAACATAATCATATCATAAAATTATCACATATACATGTTAGAATTTAATTACGATTTTTACTCACCTTTCAATGTGACCAACCTTTATGGTAGGTTTGGTTCTCTCTCTAGGGCTTCCTTAAAGTGTTGAGATCTTAACATTTGACACATACATGGTTATAAGTATGTCAAAATGATTATGAATGCTTGGTATGCAACTATGGCATGATCCATGCAAGTGGACATAGTGTTTATGCGTATTTTCCTTATATGGCAGCCTGAGCTTGCTATACTCTCATAGAAATAACTCTAGATATACTTATCCAAATGACTTCATTTTTTTTTCAAATAAACTAGACACATAATGATAGAACATACTAAAATTTCAGAATAATATAAGATATATAGAAAATGTGGTGAATTTTTGAATTTTTCATATTTCAATGTCATCTCAGTCTGAGTAGGTCTTACATTCTTGGGTGTATCTCAAATTGCACAAATCCAATTACAAAAATGATTTACTATAAGTTACAAAACATATAAAGGAACATTTTTAATGTCTTACTCATTGTCTAATTCAGTTTATAAAGTCACCAAAACAAATGACCAATCTCAAGGTGAGTAGGTTTTCAACATGGTGACAATGAATCATGATGAAGGGGGCAATATCTCAACAATCATGCTAAATTTAGCAAAAATATTTTACAAGTATGTAGATCATACATAAATATAAAACTTTCAAGT
This sequence comes from Omphalea diandra, assembly GCA_949677035.1. NCBI lineage: Eukaryota > Viridiplantae > Streptophyta > Magnoliopsida > Malpighiales > Euphorbiaceae > Omphalea > Omphalea diandra. Next base: position 7,143 of record CATIWR010060789.1, read on the forward strand.
TTAACACATTACCAAATTCTGAATCTATGGCTATCAAATTCTTGGAAAACATAATTAAAAGACATATGAGGTTTCATCCGGGTACAAGGTCAGTCATAATTAATGAGCCATATCTCTTTCCACACATCTAATAAATCCAAATTGCTTTACAGTTATTTATAGGGGATATAACCCTATAAATTTTATGTTTTACACTTTGTCTAAATCCATACATAAGGTCATTAAAATTTAAGAAAACATAAAGACTGAGGTGATTTCAGATGGATGTCAACCAGCCATAATGAAAAAGCCATAACTCCTCACACACACCAAATCAAGCAAAACTATTTCATATGCATTCATATGGGGGCATAAAACTACAATTTTCATATTTTTCACTTTCCCTAATTCTTCTTATAGTGTTCTGAAATATTGGGCACAAAATTATGTTCTAATAACAAAACCAACACAATCAGCTCTTGTTCTCTTGAATTTCAACTTCCATCCGAGAGTTTTACCTCAAATACTCCATAATTCTCACTAACCTTATGTGATTAACATGTCATGAGGGGTTAATTTCATGTGAGAAGAAGATAAATTAGCTTTCCTATTTTACCAGAACTAGAAAACCTTAGGATTCCTTCTTAGGCAGCACACTCTTCTCCCTCTCCTTGTTCTTTTTTTTTTTCTTCTTCTTCTTTTTCTTCTTCTTCTTTTTTTTTTTTCTTCTTCTTCCTTTCTTCCTTTTTTCCTTTCTTTCTTCCTTAGTTCTCTCTTGCTTCTATTTTACCTCATGTCTAACCTCTCTATGTTAATCCTAAAGGGTAAAAATTCCACTTATAAACCTATTGTAACAAGACAAAATCATGGTGTTGAATTCCTATTGGTTGGAATTTCACTTTCCTCTTTTAGTCCCTCTTCTTCACTCCTTAAGTATCTCCATCCATCTCCTAATCCTTAGATGCTCCTTATACTTTAAAATAAGCTCTATAACACCATTATTTATGATGCTATAACATATACACAACATAAGATAATTTGCCATGCAAATATACAAACATTGCATATATGTTCAAGTGTCCCAAATGCAATGATGCATGTGTCATCATCATGCTTATCCAATTCACATGTCTAAATGATCATTTATCTAATGCATATGTTCATGTGGGATTTCAAATCATTTATGCAATGAATATGTTCATGTGATAATGCTAAGGAATGTGGATGGAATGTTATACACATTCTATGGCTCGACTCATGTATTCCACCAATTTAGTGCTTCTTAGTTTGAGGTATACTTCCTTCTTTCCTTTGTAGAGGGTCCCTTATCCGCGCACTTCTTGGATAGGGTTAAGGCTACATAGACTAGTTGCCACATCTATGACTCCTACACTAGTTGAAACCTTGAACATGATAATGACGCGGACTACATGGCAAGATTGCATGACCCTTAGAGCTATAGACACCACATTAGCAAATGGTAGACACTAATCTTTCTTAAAAAAAAAAAACTATTTTATATGTACTTTTAGTTTAAGGGCATGTATGACTAATTTACTCTAATTGTGTAAAGGCACTTCCATTTGATATTATGCATAACACGAATCATTTACTTGTTGCACTTTACACATTAATTGTGTGACTTTTACTTTTATTATTGGCACATTAGATCATCTAATTGTTTTGCTTAATGCCTTTGTCTTGCTGATCCTTCGCTCATTGTTCTTGTCTTCTTTATTATTGCCTGGTTGTCTTGTCAATGGTCTTCTAGTGGTTAGTTGTACTCTCTTAACTCTTACTTGCATTCATTTTTATTTTTTATGCCTTAACTTTTACCTAAGCTGTCCTTTTGAATTTTTGACTTAGTGAGCTATTTTACTTTTCTTACACCTCACACAAAATACTTCTTTAGCCGATCTAGGTTTACTGGCTTGATAAACTCATTTCCATCTATATCTACTAATTTCATCATGCCACCTGAGTATATCTATTTGACCACATAGAGGCCTTCCTAGTTTGGTCTAAACTTTCCTTGAGGATCCTGAGCATGTGATCAGATAACCTTCAATACCAAATCACTAACTTTGATTATGCTGGGCTTGATTTTCTTGTTAAATGTACAGGGCATCCTTACTTGATACAATTTGACATGATATAGGGCCTTTAATCTCTTTTCATGTAGCGGAGCTAATTGTTCAAATCTACTTCTCATCCATCGATACTTGAGAATGCCAGATTTAACAAATACTCATAAAGACTTCACTTTTAGCTTAATTAGGAGTATTGCCTCCATCCTATACACCAAGCAGTACGACGTCATCCCAATCGATATTCTTGCCATAATTTGATAACCCTATAGGGTGAACGATAACTTCTCAAACTAGTCTTTATACATTTCAACCATTTGGCAAACATATTTTTAACACTATTCTATATTGCTTTAATTACTTCATTAGCCTATGGCCAGTAAGGTGGCGATTTATGGTGGACTACTTTGTATTTTTCCAACATGACCTTGACCTTTTCCTAGAAATGGACACCATTATCTATGGCAATAAAGTGTGGCACACTGTTGCTGTAGATGAGGTTTTTTCTCAATGAACCGTGCTATCTACTTTGCCCTTAGCTTACCAAAGGCTTTAACCCCTATCCACTTTGAGAAGTAGTCCACCATAACTATAATATACCTATGCTCCCTTATAAATGGCGATCTAATCTTTGCGATTATGTTAATGCTTCATGTTATAAATGACTAGGTGAGGTTAGATTCTACAACTCAGTCGGTGGTAAATGACTAAGGTTTTGATGGGTTTGACATTTATGATAGCTCCAAACCTTTTGAATATAGTTGTGTTCTATAATAGTTTAGTAATACCCCAGTCTCAAATTTTTCTTCGCCAACACTTTACCATTCATATGGGGACTCCCACTTGCACCTTCACCATGATCCTATTGGCCTTTTACTCTGCCATACACTGTAGATGGGCTCTATCAGACATTCTCTTATTCATTACATGGTCATGGATAATAAATTATGAAAACAACCTTCAAATCATGTCCTTATCCTTTTTCTCGACCTCTTTGGGCATATTCGCTATCTCCAAGAATCTTTTTATATCAAAATACTAAGGGCAATCCTCCATTGATACTTGCATCACTCTTTTATCCATATAACACAGTGCCATAGCCTAAAGCGTGATTAGTGGTTTCATAGGCATTACCTCTGGCCCATCCCAAATAGAGACTAGAGTGGTTACGTATCAACCATTGCATTTTCTTCCCTCGGCAAATGATGGAATGAGATCCTCTAAAAATCCTACACCAATCCCTTTACATACTCCAAATATGGCCCTAAACATTCTTCTTTCAATTCTTATTCGTCAGTTGCCTGCAAAATGACTAGCAACAAGTTCCTAAATACCACTACCATTTTAACCCTTATTTACTTTAAAAGTTTGAGTCTGAGTGCAAATACTTCATACTCGGCCATGTTATTGGTCACTTTGTAGTCTGACTTTTTAGCTACAGGGAAGAGTTCTTCTTCTGAGGAAGTCAGAATTTACCCTACACCCTTTCATTTATTGTTTACAACTCTGTTGAAATATACTCTCAATCCCTCAGGCTCAGTCGCTCCTAATCCTTTGTCTGGGAACTAGGAAAGTTTATATTCTCCTTTTTTAAGAGGTTGTTGTGGCAAATACTCTGAGATCGTCTATCCTTTGATCACCTTTTTGGCTACATACTTTACGTCGAATTCAATCAATAAGATTAACCATTTTGCTAATTTTCCCATTAGGGAAGGGGGCTTATGTAAATGCTTAATTAGATTAAGCTTTAAAACCACTTTTATAGAATATGACTGAAAATATTGTATCAACTTTTTCGTTGCCCAAACTAATATCAGACAAGTCTTTTCCACTTGTTTATACTTTACTTTATAACATAACAACTCCTTATTAAGGCAATAAACTGTAAGTTCATTCCCTGTTTCATCTTTCTGAGCTAACATTGCAATAACAAAGTTGTCTTCTACTGTTAAATATAAGGTTAGTGGTTTTTCAGGTTTTAATGGCTTTAATACTAGTGGGCGAGTCAGATAATCTTTTATTCTCTTAAAGGCTTTTTGATATTATTCATTCCACTTCACCAGTTGATCATTCCTTAATAGCTTGAAGATCAGTTAATAAATGGCAGTGAGTCTAGCTATGAAATGGCTAATGTACTGTAAGTGAGCCAAGAAACCTTAGACCTCCTTTTCTGTCTTAGGCATAAACATTTCTTGAATAGCCTTTACTTTATCTGTATCCACTTTGACACCCCTTTCATTGACCATGTTTCTTAACAGCTTAATGAAGATGGCCTGGAATATACATTTCTTTGGATTCAATCTTAAGTTATACTCATTGAATCACTTAGAAACTTTTCCAAAGCTTCGAAGTGCCCTTCCCTTGTTTTCAATTTCACCATCGTGTCATCTACATACATTTCTACCTCTTTATGGGTTAAGTCATTCAACAGGCAGTTGCTATTCACTGGTATGTCGTTCCAATATTCTTTAATCCAAACGACATCACCTTATAGCAATACATCCTCCATTCCATAATAAAAGCCATTTTTACCTTATTTGTGATAGCCACAAGAATCTAATTATACCTATAGAACCTATCCATAAAGGAAAACATAACATAAATTGCGGCACTATCGACCAACATGTCAATACGTGGTAAATAAAAGTCATCCTTTGGACATACATTGTTCAGATCTTAATAGTCAACACACATTATCACTTTTCCATCCTTTTTTGGTATTAGTACTATGTTGGCTAGCCATTTAGAATAGTCTACTAGCTCCAAGAACTTGGCATTCAATTGCTTTGCTACTTCTTCATTGACCAACTGAGCCCACTCAAGTCTCACCCTTTAAAACTTCTGTTTTACTGATTTCATATACAGGTAGGTTGGGATTTTGTGTTCTACAATTTGCCTATCAACCTATGGCATATCTTCATACATTAAAGCTAAAACTCTCTGATACTTTTTGAGTAACTGTTCAAATTTCCTTCACTCTTTCAATGAAATATCATTAGCAATGAGTAAGATCTTCAGATTTTTCTGTGCGCTAAGATTAAATATAGTGGTATGTATAAAATTAATGTCAAATATACTCATGAAATAATGTATGCTATGTACTCTACTATTAGGAAATACATCACACAAGTAAGCAAACTCATCATTCATTACCTTAAACTTATAAAGGAATATATCATCATCCTCAAAGAGATTAGAAACAAAAACATTAGTAGTAACAAGAAAATCAACTTCATCTGGTTAGTTGACAAGGGTTTCATTTGCCTGCGCCTTTCTTTCTTCTTCTCCCTTTACCTCATTAATCATAACCTTAAGATTGGCATTCTGTATGAAGTCTACCTATTTCCCACTTTTTGTACCAACAATAGCCTTGACAACCCCCTCAAAAGTTTGTTTCATCTGAACATCCTTTAGTTTAATTTTTAGAAAATCTGCCTAAAGTGTTGCACCATTCTCCATGGTGGGCTCAGTCTTAGCCATAGGGACTGGATTTCCTCACCACTTACCTCACCGATGGAGTTCACAATCATGCTCTATATATCTTCTAGTTTAATCCTTGTGTAGAAAGCCTTAGTGAACTTGCACGACTCGGTGTACTCCAATTTTGAATCCATAAAATATGCATTTTGCTTTATCGAGTTAGACCCCTTTTTTTTACATGTTCTTCCCCAGTGGTCTAGAAATTCTAATCTAGTACATATTGCGCCCTTTGTTCATCAGTGATCCTCTTATTATCACTCCTTGGCCATATAGACTAAGGAAGGATTGTATAGAACCACAATTGACTTGATTCTTAATCATCCTTTATCCTTACAATCTGTTTGCCTTTCTTCTTTCTTTTCTTCGTCCCGTCTTCCTTTTTTGATGAGTCTTGATAATTTTGACATCCCAATTCACCAACATCCATAGAGAAAAAGGCCTTCTTGAGTTCATCTATATCACCACCCAATGACTTCTCATTTTCAGTGGTCCTTTGCTCGACTTCTTTGGTGACTATTGCTTATTTGATAAAGAAATCTGATAATGGTCCATAAAAGTCCCTCTCTTTTAGCTCCAACCCTTTACCATGATACCCTGGTCCTTTCCTTACGATCTAAATGGGAATTTCTAGAAACTCTCACATGCTGGTAGAATTTTTCCTAACCCCCAGTCCTAGCTAAAAGTTTATGTTCTTTATGATCCCATTACTTTAGGATCAACCCACTTAGCAGTGACTCTAGCAACTTGAAACCCTTAGAGATGTGGAACAACCACAGTTAAAGTTGATACAATTTCCCCAACCTCTGCACAGATGGTCACAATCTCTCCTTTTTAAGGAATCTTAGATTTCTAATGAATAACAAAGGCACACCACCTAGCGAGTGATACCACGATCTTCTTAATAGAAGCAAGAAGGTGATTAGGATGTCTAAGACTGTAAATTCTACCATTGTCTCCATTATGCCCATTTTTACCAGGGTCTTGAACACACCTAAGGCTGACCTTTCACTATCAGTATAGGCTTGAATGACGTTGTCAAGAGATTTCAAATCCTTCTCAGACAATCTAAACTTGTGCAGCAACTTTAAGGGATAAATGTTAATCCCAAACTCATTGTTAACCATCACACAGGACATGCATCTCCCTTTCACCTAAGCTCGAATGAATAAGGCTAAATTATGATCCTTTCTTTTTTGTGGCAAATCCTCATCCAAGAAAGTGATATTACCCTTATGAGTTAGTAATGTGATGACATCCTTTGGAGAGGTTTCACTGGAGATGATTCGATTGGACAAAGCCTTATTGATAGCCCTTTTATGTTCTTGAGAGGTAATGATAAACTCCCACACACTGATCTAGGTTAGCATCTTCTGCAACTATTTCATAATAGGATTGTCATCCTCTTTTCCCTTTACAATGAGGTCATTCATTTTCTTATAATCCCTCAGTTCCTTAGGGGCCTCCTTATCAAGGAAGTACTTCCTACTTGGAGTTACATGACTCGTTCATTCAGTTTCTTCCTCTTCATCACTCTCCTCCTATAACTAGTATAAACAACCATTGTCTCCTTTGAGACCTCCTCGATTATGGCAATAACAACCTCCTTAGAAATTCTAAAATTTATCATAAATGTCCTATGATTTGGAGGAGGAACATTATAATAGTTTTAAGAAGGATTCACATGAATGCTCGACCTTTTAGAATTTTATGGAATAATCAGCTTATTGTTGATGAGGTCCTAAATCTCGTGTCTCAGTTTGTAATAATCATCAATGTTATGACTTACTCCTTGATGAAAAATGTAATAGGCATTGGTGTCATACACCTTAGGCCGTAGATTAAGAAGTGGTCTCGGTGCTACAGGCTTTAACACTCCCATTTTTTTGTAGCCTCTCAAATGAGTTAGACAGAGGTATCTCCAAATTAGTGAACTATCTTGGCATCCTTACTACGTTGACATTGATCGTCTTATTCCCTTTGGCTTGAGGTTGAGATGGGGTGCTTCTTTTTTCCCACACCACATTCTCAACTTGAATTCCAACTCTTCAACCTATAAACTTGCTTCTTAAAGGTCTTTAAAGTTCATGACCAACATTTCCTTAATTTTAATGCCAATACTGGGTAGAATCCCTTTAATGATCATCTAGACTTGCTATTTATCCATAGGCCTTATGGTCACCTCTAAAATTACCTTCTTCTATCTCCTGCTGTGGTCATTAAAACTTTCACTTTTAATGACTCCAAGTCTTACAACGTGACCTTTAGATCTGAATTACAAGCATAGTGCCTCTCAAAAGCTTTCATTAGTTCCTTCCACTCTTCTCTAGCAATCTTTAGCTGGTTGAAGTTCCATGTCTTTGTAGTCCCTTCCAATGATAATTCAAAGAGCTTTAACATAGTATTGGTTGGGACTTTAAAAGTTTTCATGGCTAACACATACGAGCGAACATGGTTCTTTGCATTCTAGGTTCTTAAGAACTTTGGGAGCTCAGACATGTGAAAATTAATTGAAAGCTTTTTAAGTTTGTGAGCAAGCAATTCCTCAATGTCTATTCCTTTATCCAAACCTTTAGCACCCAAAGCCTTTTGTATTTTCTCCAACTATTTGGCAAAGTCATCAAACCGAGTACTCTCTTTCTCATTCTCCATGAGTTTGTCAAGGACAATAGTAATACTTCCTACTTCTCTAGAAATTTTACTTCCATGATACTTTTTCATCCCAAATAGATCATCATCAATCACCATAGGTTAGGGAGCTTCCATTGGTTCTTTTCTTTTCTTAGTTCTATTAGCAAAGGTCTCCTCCTTTTTTAGATTCTCATTGATGTACTTATTCACCTCCTTAATAATCTTGTCTTCTATTTTATGATTAAAGTCAACGATCATCTTATACAAAATCTCCGGTGGTATAATTGGCTCAATTATTATATCAACTCTTTAGCTTAGACTCGAAGTCTTACTCTTTCTAGCAAGTCGGTTGCCTTTTTTCTTCCACGAGGGTTTGGATGGAGCTATGATGGTTGCAAAGCAAGGGTTATCTGTATGTTGCATGAATAGATAGTTAATGCATGTATGCATGTTATGCATAAACCATTTTGTAGAAGATCTTTTCAGCTTTATTCCTCCTACACATATTATCTAGTGGCTCTTTCCTAGGTGGGGTCTTATTCTTATACCATTATGGGCAAAAGAATATGCTGGGTGACCTTAGACAAAGAAGATTTGGAGTCTCAAAAGAACATATACACAAAGGTACTAAAAGGAATAATCCTTTATATTATTTGAAGGAATATGTATAAAAGATAAAAGATATCCCTTTAAAGAGGGGAAAATGTACATAGAAAGTATTTACATAACAGGGAAGAGGAATACATAAGTATTTATATGTGAAGGATAGTTACATAAAAAAGGGGTAGTGTAACATTTGCTTGCATTAGGAATACTTAACCAAGTTCTTTGGGGATATTCACTCTTCTTTAAAGAAGAAATGCAAACAAATGAGGGTGCCCCATTCTAAGGTACTATTGGCTCTTGCATGAGCCTAAAAGTTGAGAAGGTTGTTGTAGTTGAAGGCTTCTATGAGGTTGAAGGGCAATTGTCGTGATCCCCCATTCAATATACCTAAAGGTACTACGCTCATGAGTGATGAATCCTCCTCGCAATCACCTAAGCCTAAATGGAGCTTAAGTTTCAAGTTTGGAGAACCATCAGTTTATCTAAGGGTAGCCTAGTGCTCATGGTAAAGTGTGGAGGATACATGAATGCAATGAACTTAATGAATAACAACTTTAAAATATTAAAAATAAACCAAAGACTGAACATAAAGTTAATTTCAAGTCCTTAGTGCAGTCACTACTGTGAGTGCCTTAGGTTTCCCTTGGACTAGTGGAATCTTGTTTATGCATCCTTTTATCAATCAACATAGGATTGAGAGGATGAGGGTCATTATTTTAGTAATGACCATATGATGTAGTGCGTGTTTAGACCAGCGAGCGATCCTTGTTACGCCTTATGCAATTTACGGGCCTAAGTCTAAAGTGATGGTGAACGAGGGATCAAATGCGAGACAATACATTGGTGCTATTCCTAGGAAATGTGTTGTGAATGCTAGGGGGAGAATGTTTAGGGAACATGTAACCCTGAGGCATTAGACTCTACTTTGGATGATGTGTTTTAAATGATAATAAAATTGTTTTGAAGGACAACAAAACTATAACAAAACTAAGAGAAGTTTAAGACTCGATGAATGTTAAAAGAGGAGAGTATTGTGAATGCTAGAGAAAGAATGTTTAAAGAACATGTAACCCCAAGACACTACAAACATTAAAAGACAAGAACAAGTTCAATGAGCATTGTCCAAGTTCAACGAGCATTGAATATCTCCTAATGAGCGTTAGACCATTCAACGACCATTGAAGGATAAGCAATGGACATTGATTGGATGTTGCTCTTTTGCCAAAGTCTTTTGGATCTCGCAACGAACATTATCCCTTTGCAATATGTGTTGGAGCAGTGATCCAGGTTGAGCTGTGCTGGACTTCGCCATAGGCATTAAAGGTTCACAACGGGTATTGATATGGCCTAACAATAGGTGTTGCATATTCACACCAGGTATGGGAAAGTGTCCAAGCTTGAGCTAAAGCTCGTAGAACTTGAAATGGACGTTGGCCCTTCTTAATAGGCATTAAAGGAGTTTTCAATAGGCATTGCGAATTGCTCAAAGGGCTTGAAAAGTAACTGTACAAAGTTTGAAAATAGAGCATGAAGTTTAAACTTTTTAGAAATGAATAATGACATTACTCTTTTTCCAGCAGGCATTGTAGTGAAAGCCAATGGGTGTTTAATAATGGATAACAAACTTTGGAAGTAATCGTTATAAGTTCAATGGGGTTGATGAAGAACAACAGGTGTTGTCATCTCTAACAACTAATTTTGCAAAAAGCTATTAGACATAATATCAACTGTTCCTACAACTAGTTTGGGAACTTGGCTATATAAGGAACATTTTTTAAAGACTAGAAACAAGTGAAAAAGTTTGGAGAAACTTTGTGAACAACTTATAAACATTTTTAACAAGACTTTGTGCAAACCTTTAATAGTGCTTCTTTGTGTTTGGGTAGAGTGACTTTTTTTTAATTATTCTTTTGAGAGTAGATTTTCTTGAGCACTAATAGTGTATTTGCTACTTATTTGAGAGGCATAGACATTGCTTAGATCTTTCCTTGCTAGTGAATGTAAAGGTTGTTATTGTGCCTAGAAAAATACTAAGGGGTGGGTTCTTCTTAAGCTTATAAAAGCAAATGTTATTCTTGAGCTTGCAAAAGGGAAACTTCTTCCTTAACCTAAAAAGGAAGGTTTTTCTTAAGCCATGAAAAAAAAATAAAAAGGCCTAAATGAAAGCTTGGAGAGGGGGATAGGTAAATTACTGAACTATTATAAATCCTTGTGTTGATTTATGTGTTTATAGTTTTTACTTTAGTTATCTGTGGTTGTTTTTTTTTTAGTTTTTATTTACAACCCAATTCACCCTTCTGTTGGGTTGCCACATCTGCCACTCAATTTAACATTTCGTATCAGTGCCTAACCTCTTTTGAAACATAAGTGCAAGAGGTACGCATTCATGGCCACCATTTAGTCCTCTTACTGTGAAAGCTTTTCTCAAAATGGACCAATTCAAACCAGAGGAAGTAATATGTCTATGGAGCTAGAAGACCACCATTAAGAGGAAGAGGGAGAAGGAGCTTAATGAATTCTACATCCACAAGTGATGATGAATTCTCTTACAACAGAAGGATAAAAAGGAGGAAGACAAAAAAGAAAGCGAAAGCTGGATGTCTAATGGCCCAGGGAGGATGAATCGAATAAAGGCTCTTCAAATGAGGTATGTGAATCTGATGATGATATCAATGAGATGTTCACAGTAGAAAATCTTATTGAGGCTTTAAAATCAACAAATAATGACTTGAATAAATCTCTCCAAAAATAAGATTTTGAGAAATGAAAATGAATTGTTGAAAAATGAAATTTCTTCTATTTCTAAAATTAAGGATGAACTTCTAAATGAAGTTGATTGTTTGAGAAAAGAAAAAAAGGAATTGCTTTTAAAAGCACTTTTTCCTAGATTCAAATGATAGAGAATTCTAAAAAATGAAAATTAATGCTTTGGGAAGGGAAAATAAAGAGTTGAACCTTAAAAAGAAATTTTATGAAACTCTTTCCAAACAAAATGATTGCTTAAAAAAGGAGATCTTAGATTTGAAAATCTCTAATTCAAATTTTACAAAAGGATAAGAAAAATTGGATTTACTTTTAGGCTCTCAAAGAGATGGTAGTGTGAAACATGACATTGGATATAATCATACCTCTTCCTCCACTTCTAAGAGTTAGAGCTTCACCTTCTTGAACACTTAGTGTCTAAAGTGTTGAATTACTAAGCTCTTTATAAAAGGCTAATGTCAATATATAACCTAAGTGCACATCATTAGCATGTATATGTACTAAAAAGCCTAAGAAAAAGGCTAATCACACTTTTATGAATGCATCTTATATGCTAAAAAGGTAGAATGTGCTACACTCTGCACCTAGAAAAAAATTGCATATGATTACACTCATTCTAGGGTACACATACAAAAATTGCATGTACACAATCATCACTGCTCTCATCCTCACTCTCAAAAACCAAAGGCAAATCATGCCTTTATTTATGGAATTAGGCATGTCAAGAATGTAAGGGTTCCTTAGGCGCCAATCCCTTAGGAAGCCACCTCATACTTGCTCTACATAAGAGCTGAAGAAAGCATTCATTCAACAATGCTTTTATTATGGAAATTATGGCCACAAAGCGTACTTTTGTTATGCTAAGTTGAGAGATGAACATATTTATACTGCTAACCCCCTTGGACCCAAAAGAAAATAGGTATCAAAGAAAGTTTAATTTTATAGGTTTGGAGGCTCCTCACTCTATGCTCAAAATGGAGAATCGAATGGTAAGTGGAGTTGTAGAATTTGAAGAGGAGCTAAAGTTTTTTTGAAATAGACTTGTATATTTGGAAAAACCTAAAATTGGTATTAAATGGTATCATTAATTGTAATGTATCTCTTTCCATTATTTTGTTTTATTTAATATGCATTTGTTGAGGGGGAGTTGATCTTTTGAACCATCAATGGTATTAGTTTGAAGTTTTATTTTAGGAATGTCCAACAATTATCCTTCGTTGCTTACTTTCCTTAATTTTTGAAGAGAACATATAACCCCAAATTATGTCAACTGAATTTGTGTTTGAATATCTTAAGTGATTTGTTAGAAGAAAACATAAAGATAGGGAGAGCTTTCCTTTGTTGTTTGTTCTGTATTTTTGGTATCATCGTATTTGCCTTATTTTCTTTAAGAAACTTGGTCCAGATTTTAGGAATAGAATGTTTGTATGTTTGTAAGAGGGATAACATTTTTTAAAGGGGTGAATTTTTATATATTTTTTGTCATGATGACAAAAAGGGGGGAGAAGTTTCTGATGCTTTCATTGGTATATTAGATTGTTTTGTTTGGTATCACTTATGTGCATAGCCTATCATTTGGTATCATTTATGCTTTTAACATCTAACATTTGGTGTCTTATATGGTATAATATTTGGTATCTTTTGTGGCATATTTAATAGAATATTTGGTATCAAGCCTTTGTGCGGATATTCCAATAATTGGTATCAAACCTTGTGTGGATATTTTGATTGGTATGTATTTTAATTGGTATCTTATTTGTAGTTTTGTGTTTTAACATTTGGTATCCTTTATGTGTTTAAGTTTTGTATTTTTGGTATCAAAGTATCTTAGTTTTGTCATCATTTAAAAAGGCAGAGATTATTGTGAATGCCAGGGGGAGAATATTTGGAGAACATGTAAACCCAAATCATTGGATGCACTCCTTTACTTTGAATGATGTGTTTTAAATGATAACAAAACTATTGTTTTGAAGGATAACAAAACTATAACAAAACCAAGAGAAATTCTAATGTTTGTACTTCAGTATTTTTAGATGATTTGAACAGACCCGACGAACGTTAAAAGGAGAGATTATTGTGAATGCTAGAAGGAGAACATTTGAAGAACATGTAACCCCAAGAAATTACAAATGTTAATAGACCAGAATAAGTTCAATGAGCATTGTGCAAGTTCAATGGGCGTTGAACATCTCCCAATGAGTGTTGGACTATTCAACGGGCATTGAAGGATGTGCAATGGACGTTGATTAGATGTTGTTCTTTTGCTAAAGTCTTTTGGACCTCACATGCATTGTCCCTTTGCAATGGGTGTTAGAGAAGTGCTCTAGGTTGAGCTATGATAAACCTTGCCATGGGCATTGAAGTTTCATAACAAATGTTGATCTGGCCTATCAACAGACATTGCATATTCGCAATATGAGTGGGAAAGGTTTCCAAGCTTGAGCTAAATCTTCTAGAACTTGAAATGGGTGTTAGCTCTTCTCAATAGGCATTGAAGGAGTTTCTAATGGGCATTGTGTATTGCTCATAGGGAGTGGAAAGCAACTGTGCAAAGTTTGAAAAATAGAGCATGAAGTTCAAGCTTTTTGGAAATGAACAATGGGCATTATTCTTTCTCCAACAAGTGTTGTAGTTAAAGCGAATGGGTATTGAATGATGGATAATGAGCATTGGAAGTAACTAGTACAAGTTCAACGAGGGGTTGATAAAAAACAGGTGTTGTCATCTTTAGTAGCTAGTTTTGTAGAAAAGTTATCAGACATAATATTAACTATTCCAACGACTAGTTTTAGAGCTTGGCTACATAATGAGCATTTTTTTAAAGATTAGAAATAAGAGAAAAAGTTCAGAGAAACTTTGTGAACAACTTGTCAACATTTTTAACAGGACTTTGTGCAAACCTTTGATGGTGTTGCTTTGTATTTGGGTAGAGTGAGTTTGTTTTTGTTACTCTTTTGAGAGTAGGTTCTCTTAAGCACTAATAGCGTATTTGCTGCTTTTGGAGAGTTATAGACACTGCTTGGATCTTTTCTTACTAGTGGTTGTAAAGGTTGGAATTGTGCCTAGAAAAATACTAAGGGGTAGGTTCTTCTTAAGTTTATAAAAGGAAGGTTATTCTTAAGCATGTAAAAGGAAGGTTCTTCCTTAGTTTGGAAAAGGGAAGGTATTTCTTGAGCCTTGAAAAATAAATAAAAAGGCCTAAGTGAAAGCTTGGGGAGTGGAGTAGGCAAGCTGCCAAATCATTATAAATTATTGTGTTGATTTATGTGTTTATAGTTTCTGTTTTAGTTGTTTGTGGTTCTTTTTTTTTTGGTTTTTATTTACAACCCAATTCACCCTTTTTTAAGTTGCCACATCTGCCACTTAATCCAATAATATGAAGTCACCACCTGACTTTAGTCAGGATAAGAATTTGAGGAAGGAAAATTTGAACCTTATCTAAATCAATTAGAAGACCCATTTTGTCTTCATCCTATTAAAGATTAGGTTAAAAAATTAGGTAAGGCTGGGGAAGAGGTTAGGTACCCCTAAACTGGTTGGATATTGGGATCCAATTTTTAGGTATCTTTGGTTCTCTTTGAATATTTTAACCAAGTTATCAATTAGATTACTTAGTAGTCCTAAGTATGCCTCTAACACAATCAAGCCAATTAAATCATTCCATTAATCCAAAGAGGAATGGGGTCATGCATATCCATACATCCATTTAAGCATAATTATCTTAAAGGAAGAGGGGGTTCATACATCATGGTATATAGATTATCATGCATATCCATGCACATTACACATCACAATCATCCATAAACACATGGGATGGTGGTCAAGACCAAATTAATGGTCTAATCCAAGTAAGAACACCTACGCCTAAAATAAGTGAATAAGTTAGTAAGTGAAAGGGACATAAGGCAAAACAAATGAACCCAAAGCACAAAGAAAGGTCATAGCATATATAATCATCTCTCCCATACAAGGGTTCCTAAGTATACGTCTAAGTCTATAACATCATATCCCAACATCACATAGAAAGCATTAAAACGTTAGAACATAAATACATGTATTATAAAGGAGCAAGATACCATAAATATGTATGTAAAACATAATGGAGGATCTTCAATGGCTTAAGGTTAAATCATTATAAAAGAGGTCCTAGGGTTGATGAACCCTCTCTCTAGCTACTTCAAGAGAGCTATAACATCTATAAACACTACTAACAATCAATGGTTAGAATACCACTAGGAAAATGGGAAATTATGAAGCCAAAATAGTATTCACTTGCTCTAAACATGAACACAATCATAAGAAAAGCTCTCAAGATCTTTGGGACACTAAGTCCCTCACTTATTCACTACCTTAAAGTGATTAAAACATAACTAAAATCATCATTAAACCAAAAATGAAAGAACACAAACATTTGCATTTGATAAACCATGAAAATCACTTCAAAGTCCATTAAAACTCCATTTTTGAAGTGAATAAGAGTCTTAAGCTATTATGCCTTGTCCCATTCTTCCATTGGAGTCATAAAAATGCAAGAATTAACTTTGAAGAAGAGGGAAATTTGAGGAAGAAAATGAGTGTTTTTGCATATCTACGATAGGTAAACAAAGATGTACAACCTATTATTTGGGGTTCTACAACTCAGTTCCTGGGTTGTACAAATTATATTCAAGTTTATACAATCCTAAGTTCCTGGGTTTTTGAAAATAAAAAGAAAAAGAAAAAGAAGAAGAGAAAGGGAAGAAAAAGGGTTTTTGTTAAGATGTTTTTAAGTGTTTTCTTGCCTTAGAGGCATATAATGAGTTTAATATCCTCCAAAATACTTAAGAAATGCATAATGATAAAGAAAAAGACCTTGTTCTACATTAAAAGTGGGGGGCTAGGGTTTAGGGCTTTTGTGCTAAGTGTGAGTTTAGGTGAAATTTTAGTAGAGTAACCTTAAGGTTGTCCAAACCTCTTCCTTCTATAAATAAGGGGTATTTATAGGTGATGCATGATTCTGGTTGCAAAATGTCTATATCTAATCACAAAGAGGAGATGGATCGCTTGGAATTAGTGTTTACACGTAGGTTGTACAATAAAAAATGGGTTGTCTAATAAAAAATAGGCTATACATCTATTTGTTAGGGCTTTACAACCCTAGGGTTTAGGGAAGGGACCAGTTTTAGAAGGTGTTAAGTGTTAGGGTTTAACGGAGGACTGTATGACCTTGATTACTAGGCTATACAACCCATTTACTCAGGTTCTTAGGTTAGGATTTTATTATGGGCTTGGTGCTGGGCTTTGGTCTTAGGTTTCATTTTAGGCTTAAGTTTCCTAAGGTCTTTATCACTTCCTTTAGCAATTCCTCTTGCATTCTAGAGATGTATTCAGTGATTTTCATCATCAGACTTTGTATCTAGAGGTTCATAATATGATGCTTACAGGTTTGTTATCTTCATGATCCCTTTATTCCTTTTATTTTAAGTAGTTTATGTTGTGTGCTAAGTTTTACTATTTTAAGTTTTTATCGTCATATCAAAGGGGTGGGTTAGCCCTTCCATGGCTAGCTTATTTCCCCCTTTTTCTTTTGGCATTGGTGGTGATGTATGTAAAATAGTGGAGGGATTGTTACCCAATGATCCCTTCTTTTTCCATCCTTTTATATGGTGGAAGATGGCTTAGATCTTTAGGTAGTTGATTTTCATGTTGTCTTTTATGATATTCTAGCCTCACCCATGGCTCTAGGTACTCCCTTAATGCCCTTAACATAATATGCTCTTTTAGAGCACATTATGGTTTGACTTTAAGGTCCTATGACTCCTCATTTGCATCCTTATTTTTTATCCATTGCTCTTTGGCCTCCATTTGCAAGATCATTATCTCATGCCTTATGTGTTGATGCTACCTTATGTTATTATCTTATTTGTACTTCATATTGAGTTTAGTGTGTTAAATTATGGATATGCACAACAGTTTAGATTCATTAATTGACCTCTAATATGATGATTTGTATGAGGAATCATTGAGTAAATAAGTTAGGTTCCCCTAAACCACAAAGGTGAAGTAGCATGCTTCTTCCTTAGTTGCTTTCTTTTAGTAGCTTTAGGGTTTTTTTTGCTATCTTATGCATGATTTAGGACTAACATGTGTTCCCCCTTATAGGTAATAGGGTCCATCCTATGCATATTTCATGTTAATTTAATCCATTGTATGTTAATCCCTATTTGTGCTTACATGTATACCCCTCTCCATGGTGAATGCTTGTAAATGCTTAGATGTTGTGAATGATTGATGATGCATTAGATGAACATTTTAGGGTGGCTTAATATGGACTAATGAATAAAAAAGGTTACAATTATAATTGTGAACCAAATTTATTAAAAGGTCCAATCCTAAAACACGAGTGATTTGGGAGTGCATAACCTCTCATCCATAATATACTTAATTCTCAAACCTGATCTTTGGTAGGATGAAGATGGATTGGTCGTTTAGATTGACTTATTAGGTTTTAAATCCCTCAAGCCTGAAATTTTATCCAGACCAAAGTTGGGTGGTGATTCTAGTTAAATTTAGGGGTGGTACCAAAGTATTGCCTTGCATTGGCCTCTTGTTGGCCACTTAATTTCAATAATGGTTTCTACTCATTGTGAAACTTTCTAAGGATCCCTTGTTGTTTCAAATGTGTGTTATGAATGGGATTGCACTAATGTATGACCCCCATCCTCCTGGCCCCCTTATGGTCAATAAAAAGTTAGGAATCATAAGTAAGATTCCATTCATTCAGGTGTATCCATGAAATCGAGGCACTCACAGTACCTACTGAAATCCATAAGAGGGATGAAATCCTAAAAAAAAAGCCCATGAGAGTTAGAAGGCAATACAAAGGGTATCTTTTACATTTATTAACTTGTGATTATGGTTTTGTATGTAAAATTGATGTGTCTATGGTTTGTCCATACTTATTCATACTTTGTTAAAATTAGTTTTAACAAAAAAGAGTTTCACAAATTATCCAAAAATAAAGGCAAATTACAAATATTGGATTTTATATTTGCTTGCGTGGCCAAGACCTAATGATGATTTCATGGGAAAAAACTCTTAATTCTTTTGTTTTAATATTTTCAATGATGAAAAATCACCATTGCCTGATGTCATAATGATGTTTTAAAGAGTTTTAGAGGCTTAGAGACCTTGTGAGGTTGGTTAAATTGATTAAGGGTTGAAAAAACTTAAAGACCCATTTCCTATCCATTAAGAAACAAATCCCATAGGGGCTTAGCTAGGTTTATAAGAGCATTGCCTAAACACATATAAGCTTAGTGTAAACAACTCCTATTTTTTCTAAGAGAAATTTGATAAAAGTTATTGGGGAGTGTATAAGAGGCATGTCCAACCATTAGGGTTAAGGGAGATTATTAACCCCAAAGTTGCTTCTCTGTATAGTTGTTTTGAATGATCCTAAAATTAAGAGCAGTTGTGACCCTATGATCAAGCATTTATGCTTATGGCTTTTGTTAAATGGTTAACATTCAAAGAAGAAAAAAACACACCTTAACAAATAATGCCTTAGAAGACATGCTAAAGCCATAAGGGAAAGTTGCTTAAAGAATTGTCTACTTAAGTATAGGGACATTTGTTTACCCTTTATATGCTTTTAAAGATGGAGGCAAAATATCTCAAGTTGTGGACTTGGACATCTTGAAGGCATTTGGTGCAAAGTAAAAAATGAGAAGATAAAGATCAAAGCTCCAACAATTATGGAGATAAATCAATGGACGTGGAAGGAAAACAATAAGTGTTAAAGTTAGACAATAAGCATGGGTGAAGTCTTCCTCATTTCTCTCTATCATTACTAAAAGAGTCTCTAATGATTATGAAGGGCATCACAATAAGTGTTGAGAAGATTCAATGGATGTTAAAGAAATTCAATAGGCATCAAGAAATCCTTTAAATGCACCTTAACCAATATGTGTAAGATAATGATGATGGGTGGACATGCCAACAACCATAGTGAAAATTCAATGATCGTGGAGAAGTTTCAATAGCATTTTTGAAGATCTTAACCAACATAGAGAAAGTTTAACGGGCATTGAAAATGAATGTTGAACATTTAATGACCACGGGAAGGACCTAATAGGCATTGAAATGTATAAGGACTAATTTTTTCAAAAGCTGCTGAAATTATTTCACCTATCTCTATCAATTATTTTATAGAGTGTTCATATAAAATGACCCTTATTTGAACATTAAAGAAGAAGAAGAATATCTAGAAAAAGCTTGCTGGACTAGGTTGGTTAAACCTAAGTCATGAACTTCTTCACTTCTTAAACACATAAATCTTCTTTTTAGTTTTAAAAATAGCCCACTAATTTTACCCCCCTTCTTAGTGCCCTAGGTCAACAAGTGGTATTAGAGCCAAGTCTCACTAAAAAGCTTAATTGTGTGAGTAAAGATCATGGCAAAAGAAGGAATTCACACTTACCTCAAGCCATATTTCGATAGAGCAGACTGTACTCATTAGAAGTATAGGATGAAAATCTATCTAGATACAAATGTGTTAGATGTATGGGATATTGTTGCTAAGGAGTGGAAGCCACCCACCAAAGTAGTGGATGGAAGTGAGGAGCTAATCCCTAGAGAGGAGTAGGTTGAAGCACACAGAAGATCCAATGGTAGAAATCAAATAGCCATGACAATCCTTCTAAACTCTCTCTTAAGAGAAGAAATTGGAAGGGTTCAACATTGCCTAACTACTCTTGGTATTTTGGAGAAATATCATGAGGGCACCACCTTGGTGAAGTCTAGCCGACTTGAGAGGTATGTGACGAAGTGAGAGTTGTTCATGATGAAAGAGGAAGAAAACATCACAGACATATCAAATAGACTCCTAGCAATCGTCACCAACATGAAGAAGTTTGGAAGAGTCCTTACCAATCTTGAGGTAAATTCTAAAATTCTGAAATCTTTACCTCTCTAAAAATTTGGTGCTAGAGTGTGTAGTATTAAAGAGTCCAACCCAAAAATAGGGAAGGTGCCAACGGATGTCTTGATAGGCAAACTCTTGACTCATGAGTTGGCCTTAAAGAAAGATGAAGAAATGTAGAAAATGAGGGGTTAAAGAGAAAAATCTGAAAAATAAGAAAGGAAGACCTTGGCACTCAAGTCCACATTTAAGGAGAAGGAAGTGGAAGTAGAAGAGAGTGACAAAGAGGAGCAGGAACTAGCAATGCTCTCTAGAAGAACTAAGGATTGATTAGAAGAAGGAAGGACAGAAGGAAATTTAAGAAAGCAACTCCTAAAATGATGTCACTTTCTATGAATGTGGCCAACAAGGCCACATCAAATATGATTGCCCCAAGTTGAAGAAAAAGAAGAAAGGGGATAAAGGAAAAAGAAAGAGCTTCAAAGCCACTTAGGATGATAGCTCAAATGAAGAAGATGAAGAGGAAAAAGTTACAAACCTTTGCTTTATGGCTCAAGAGGATTCATCTAATGAGGTAAGCTCTTCACCTCACTCTTATTTAGATTTTAATGAACTAGATGATGAGGTTCTAGAAGCTCTCACCATGAAATGTGACAAATATAAGTCATAAATGAAAACTTATAAGAAGAAGTGCATTAAATTAGAGGATGAATTCAAATTCCTTACTAGTCTTGTAAGTGAATTGAAGGCTTCAAATAAAGAACTCAAAAAAATCTATGGAAAGCCTTTCCAAATCATCTTCATCTCTAGTTTCATTGAGAAAAGAAAATAACTCTTTGAAAGGAGAAGTTATTGAGCTTAGAAACTCTATTTGTAAGTTCCATAAGGGTAAGGAAGCTTTGGATACACTCATTGTATCACAAAGACCTCCCTTGATTAGGCATGGTCTAGGCTTCAATGGAGACTCTACTTCTTCTACTCCCTCACTCACAACTTTCATCAAGGCCTCAATAGCTCGAACTTCAAGTATTGAGGTTGTTGGAAAGAAAAGTGCCCAAGGCATTAAACCTTTATTGCTTAAGGGCAGGGGAAAGGTGCAACAAGGCCCTTAGCCAATTATTAAAAAGGCCAATCATGCATACATGTATAATAAAAGGCATGCTCACTCAAACACAGATAGAAAAGTTACACCAACACCCATTCATACATGTTCATGCTCACACACATCATGTAGGTATGAGAAAACCCCCCACACATACCAAAACAATGCATAGGAGAAAGACATATAGGTCTAAACTCCATTGCCACTATTGCATGAAATATGAACATATAAATGTTTATTGTTACATTAGGGAGGGTCACCTCAAGTTGGGGGATCCTTCAAAACCTAACCCCCTAGGACCCAAGAATACTTGGGTACCAAAGCAAAGATGATTTATTTGTGTTGTGTAGGAGTGTTTGGCCGTCACCAATGAAGTAAATGATTAGCATGTAGATAGTGGATGCTCAAAGCACATGACAAACAATAAGAAGCTATTCATAGCCTTAAAAGAAGAAGAAAGTGGCAATATCACATTTGGTAACAATGCCAAGGGTAAGATAATTGACATTAGAACCATTGGTAAGAATGGTTCTTCTTTAATTAATGATGTTTTACTTATTGATGGTTTGCAACATAATTTGCTTAGTGTAAGTTAATTATGTGACAAAGGTAATAAAGTCACCTTTAACCCTAGAGAATGGTGAGTTACCACTTTAGTAGATAAAAAGGTAGTTTTCAAGGGTGAAAGGAAAGGCAATACCTATCTAATTGACTTAGACAATTTGTCTAACCAATATTTCAAGTGTCTTGTGTCTCTTAGTAATGAAGCTTGGCTATGGCATAGAAGGCTTGGACATTCTAACATGGAGCTATTGCAAAGCTTATAAAAAAGAAAGCTAGTGGAAGGTCTTCCAAAGCTAAAGTTTTATAGAGACAAGACTTATGGTGCTTACTAAATGGGGAAACAACATTAATCTTCCTTCAAAGTAAAGAATGTTATAAGTACATCTAGACCTCTTCAATTAATTTCTATGGACTTGATAGGACCTACTAGGAGTGCTAGTTTAGGTGGAAACATTATGCAGTAGTCCTAGTTGATGATTACTCTAGGTTTACTTGGGTATCCTTTTTAGCTCATTAATATGATGCTTTTAATGCTTTTAAAAGTTTTGCAAAAATAATTCAAAATGAAAAGGGTTACTTCATTTCTTCAATAAGAAGTGACCATGGAAAGGAATTTCAAAATGAGTCTTTTGAATCTTATTACCAAGAGAATGAGATTTTTCACAACTTTTCAACTCCTAAAACACCATAATAAAATGGTGTTGTTGAGAGGAAAAATAGAATACTATTAGAGATGGCTAGAACTATGCTCAATGAGTATTTTTTGCCAAATTACTTTTGGGCTGAAGCTATCAATACTTCATGTTATATTGCACATCGAGTTTTCAAATGACCCATTCTCAATAAAACTTCCTATGAGCTATGGAATGGTATAAAGCCTAAGATATCATACCTAAGAGTATTTGGATGCAAGTGCTATATATTGAATACTAAGGATAATCTAGGGAAATTTGACTCAAAAACTAATGAGGATATACTCTTAGGTTATTCCACCACTAGAAAGGCCTATAGGGTCTTTAATGAAAGTTCAATGGTTGTTGAAGAGTCTATGCATGTTGTATTTTATGAATCTAGTATGCTTGATCTTGGGAAATGTTCTTTTGTTGATAATCTTATAAGTGACTTTGAGAAACTGGAATTAGAACACGCTACAAGAGAGGAAGACAAGGATAATGATGAGGATAAATCATAAAAATAAGATAAAAACCACAACATCAACAATAATACCAAGTTAAGATCTACCTAAGGATTGGAGATTCTCCAAACATCACCCCAAAGATTTAATCATTAGTGATACTTCAAAGGGTGTAAGTACTAGATCTCAACTTAACATTTTAGATAATAATCTTGCCTTTATTTCTCAATTTGAGCCAAAATCTATTGATGAGGCTCTTGATGATGAGAGTTGGGTGATTACTATACAAGAGAAACTCAACCAATTTGAGAGAAACAATGTATGAGAACTTATTCCTAGGCCTAAGGAACACCTAATTGTAGGTTACAAATAAGTGTTTAGGAATAAGTTAGATGAGTAAGGATTCATCACTAAGAATAAGGCTAGATTGGTTGTAAAAGTTTACAATTAAGATAAAGGCATAGACTATGATGAAACCTATGCCCCCGCAGTAAGGTTAGAGGCCATTAGGATTCTTTTGGCTTATGCATGTCATATGAATTTTAAACCTTTTCAAATGGATGTCAAGAGTGCTTTTCTAAATGGTGTCATTGAAGAGGAAGTGTATGTTAAACAACCTCCTGGTTTTGAATCTCATAGTTTTTCAAATTATGTTTTCAAATTGAATAGAGCCTTATATGGTTTGAAACAAGCTCCAAGAGCTTAGTATGAAAGGCTTAGTTCTTTTATTTGAAAAATGATTTTGAAAAGGGGAAGATTGACACAACATTGTTTGTAAAAAGGCATGATACACTAATAGTATAAATTTATGTTGATGATATCATTTTTGATGCTACTATTGAATCTTTATGTGAAGAGTTTGCTAAATGTATGACTAGGGAATTTGAGATGAGCATGATGCGAGAGCTCAAATTTTTCGTTGGTCTATAAATTAAGCAAACCAAAGAAGCGATCTTCAACCAAGCAAAATATACAAAGGACATTCTCAAGAAATTTGGCATGGATGGATGCAAAGTAGCAAAAACACCAATGAGTGCTACCATCAAATTGGACAAGGATGAATCGGGTAAGATGGTTG
The DNA here is from genome assembly GCA_949677035.1 of Omphalea diandra. NCBI lineage: Eukaryota > Viridiplantae > Streptophyta > Magnoliopsida > Malpighiales > Euphorbiaceae > Omphalea > Omphalea diandra. The sequence goes on from CATIWR010060789.1 coordinate 31,467, forward strand.
ATGAGAAGAGATATCGATGTATGATCTGTTCTCTACTTTATCTTACCACTTGTAGACCTAATAAAATGTTTAGTGTATACATGTGTGCTAGATTTCAATCTTGTCCTAAAGAATCACATTTGAATGCTGTCAAAAGAATTTTCAAATATTTACATGACACATTGCATTTAGGGTTGTGGTATCCTAGAGATTTTTCATTTAGTCTCATAGGTTACTCGGATGCGGACTATACTGGTAGTCTTTTAGATAGGAAGAGTACTACTGGAACTTGCAAATTTATATAAGAATGCTTAGTGTCTTGGTTTAGCAAGAAGCAAGTTCAGTTGCCTTATCCACCGCCAAAGCAGAGTATATAGCTGCAAGTTATTGTTGCACCTAAGTTCTTTGGATGAAACAATAATTAAAGGATTATGACAAAGTTATTGATCACATTCCTATCAAATGTGACAACACAAGTGCAATTAATCTTTCAAAAAATCCCATCCAACATTCTAGGAGCAAACATATTGACATTAGGCATCACTTTCTTAGAGATTATATCCAAAATGGTGATGTTGTGTTAGAGTTTATAGACATAAATCATCAACTTACAGACATTTTCACTAAACCTCTCAATGAAAAAAGGATAAACTTCATTAAGAGAGAATTGCGAATGCTTGATGGAAGCTGCCTAAAGTGAAAATTTTAGATCATTTTACATATTGCATTATTCCATGATTGAATGATTGCTTTGTGATATGTATGATGTTTATTCTTTGAGATATCTTAATTTCATGTGCAATTGTGCCTTTCAATGCCAACTTGCATAAATTAAACATCAAAATATCAAAGTGGATCGCAATGTTAGATGTTAAGTCTTAAAATTTCATAGTTATCCATTTGCCTTATAATTCACGATCACTATTCATGATTCACGATTGCGACTTACAAGTACTCATCCCTTCGGCTGACAACCATCAATTCGCAGTCGTGACTTTCAATCTCCATCATGAATTTGTAAAAATTTCAAAATTTTTTACCATTAAGCATGCCATTTCTCGAGAATTTTTTATCTGTTACTCATATTTTTTAGAATTATCAGTTGTGACTTTCAGACGGTGGTCACGAATTTGGGTAACTACCATACATTTAAGTGATTTGATTGCTGACCATTGCATTTTTTTCTTTATTTCTTTTCTGACCATTTTTAGTCATTTTCACACCCTTTCTTGGCCTATATAAACCCCCCCAAATAATGATTCATATCACTCTTGCTAAGTTATCTATATCCATCATCTTCTTACTCTTAAATCTTTAATCTTCCTTCAATTCTCATTTGGTCCCCAAGAAAGCTTCAAGAGCAGAGAAGGGAAAGACAGTAGCACAGTCATCTGGACCCCCCAAAGGGATTACGAAAGAAGAGAAGGATTGCTACAAGGCAAATGCCTCTAAAAATCATCCTTCCAAACAAAATTCCTTCTACCTTTTGCCTTGAGTCGCTGGGAATCAAAGATGAAATCCACACATTTCTATCTAACTTGGGATGGAACGAATTCATATTCCGTGATGAGCCCAGATATGAGGAAATCGTGAGAGTTCATGTGTACCGTGACTTTAAGTCAGAGATCTGAAATCTCGTGCCAGCCAATATGGGTTAGTATTTCATGCTTTTAGAGATCCTTATTTCATCACCTTTAAACAATTATCCAATCTTTTCAACCTTTAAGTCGGAAATGACATTTCATTCATCATTTCGGCTCTTGATGTTATTTATTCTGAGTTTTGGTCTGAGATTTCCATCAAGACCAAACATGATCCTAAGACCTCTTTAGCCAAATACATATGAAGCCTACCTTTTTGGTTACTTCATTATATCATCACCTTTTCTGTTAACGTAAGAAGGGATGGTAACAAAAAAGTATCCCAAAAGGATCTTGCTTTCCTTTTCTATCTTGTGAAAAACAAACCCATACAAATTGGCCTATATCTTGTGGATCAACTGATTCACATGAGCACCAAACCTAATAATTAGTTTCTTCTTCCATCTCATGTAACTGCCATCTATTGATATATTAGTGCTCTTAATGAGAAAAATGAAAAATTCCTCACTAAGAAGCTTCTTCCCCCTCAAAACTTTCTGGACCTCACCTGTCTTATCAATACAAAAGTTGTTCATTAGGATTCTTATACCTATACTTTAGGTGCTTGTAGAGCAAAAAAGATGGAAACATCCCAAGCCTCCAAAATAAAAAGGCTGGTCATTGAAGAAAGAGCACAACCAGTCCCACTTCCTTAACCAAAACCTAAGTCCAAAGTCTCTCTTGCCACCATCAATCGAAAATTGGACAAGGTAATGAGGATGCTCAAGGGAAGATTTATCCTCCTTTCTCACCTACACAGTGATCTGGTGGATTTACAAGTGAAAGTAGGTGCTCTCCCTTGCCATATTCTAGATTTTAAAGATTGGGAGGACATACCAGAGGAGGAGGACAATCAAGAAGTTGAGGAAGGTGATGAAGCTGAAGGAGGAGGAGACAATGAAAATCAAGATGACTCTGGAGATGATGACAGTTGTTCTATCTTTTAGATTATCTTTAGGATTTTGATTGTTTTTGTTTTTATTTTTTTCTTGATGTAAACACTGGTTGATCCTACAGTTTATAAATAAATAAAAGTGTTTGATTTGTAATTTTTTGTCTCATATGCTATGTGATTGAAATTTGTTATATGTGATTGCAATTCTTATGATTATGTGAGTTATTATTTGATCCTTATGATCACTTTATCTCACCTTTATGCAATTCATCTACTCTTTTATATTTGCCCTCTTTTTGATCTTGCCAAAGAGGGAGTATGGTATAAGTGAAGTATGTGGAGAGAAAATAAGTAAAGCAGAAAAACATAAGTTGAGGGGGAGCAATTTTTTTTTTAGAGTACTTAGAATATCTTTGTTCATTGACTAGAATTTCTTTAAGTATTCATTGATCATTTCATCATTGACCATCCCAACTTCACAACTCATGCATTTGATTTTCCATGAGATCAATCTAAGTTGTCAAAATAAAAAAGGGGGAGATTGTTAGACTAGGTTGGTTAAACCTAAGTCATGAACCTCTTTTGATCTTTACAATAGAGATTGATCAGTTCTAATGTTTTCATTAAGTGTTGTTTAGCAGTTTGTAAGACAGTTTTTCAATTAGAAGTTGGATGGAAATCAAAATCTCCAACCTTGTCGTATTCGGGGCTTGTTTCCCCTAAATCGCGACTGTGAGTAAGCTATAAGGATGAAAGGAGCTAAGCCAGAGGAATTTATGGGCAAATTCACAGCCGCAACTTAGCCAAAGGAAATGAGCTTGAGTCATAGAGGAATTCATGAAGGAGCTAAGCCAAAGGAATTCACAGGTGAATTCGCAGCTGTGACTTAGTCGAAGGAAATGAGCTTGAGTCACAAAGGAATTTGCAGTGGCTACTGCGTCCTATGTTATGGCTGCGAAATTCATAGTGACAAAGGAGGGAACCAAAACTATAGCCACAACACGCCAAGTGTCCAAAGGAAACCATTGAATATCAATAATCACAAGGGCGAATTACTGGTTGTGACCATAACTCAAGAAGTTGTAATTTCCTCATCAAACAGAGGAATTTAAGGTCTCAATTGCACCCAAGGCAAAGACAACTTGCGACCTCGACTTTTAAATAACAGGTAGAACACAACAACTACTTTTCTTGGGCAACTAATGGATGAGTGACATATGGACTAGCCGTTAGACACATAACAGGGTTCTCTACCGCGATTTTTGGCTCCTCAATACAAATTGGTAATTCGCAATCGTGAAATGATAGTAGTGATCGTGACTTCTGCCTGATAAGCATTTAATGCAAAGTCTGCCTAGCATAACTTATAGATTTGGAGATAATTTTATAGTAACATCTCTTTAGTAGATGTAGGTTATAAATACTCCGCCAAACAAATGTAAAGGCAAGAGAATTAAATTAATTATAACCAAACTCTTGCGAATTTACTACTCATTCTTTTACTCTTCTTTAAGTGTGGTTGATTTTTGGGTGTAAGCAATAAACACCATTGTAAGTAGGTTGAGAGTTAGTTAGATTCTGAAACTCTTCTAAGAGGTTGAAGTGTGAGCCTAAAAACACTTGTGAGAGATTTTTGTGTGAGCATAGAAAACACAAGTTGTAAGGGTTTTGTGTGACCATAAAACACAAGTTGTATTAGTTTGGTGTGAGATTGGAAACACCAAGTTTGTTGAGTGAAATACCCAATTGTGTAGAATTAGGGAGTAGCCGTAGGGTTTGTTAACACCCGAACCACTATAAACCTTTGTGTTGATTATTCTCATCTTCTTCTTCACTTCTTAAACATATAAATCTTCTTTTTAATTTTAAAAACAACCCACCAATTCAACCCCTCTTCTTAGTGCCCTAGGCCAACAAAGCTTGCCTTTCATTGTGCAAACCTATTTAGTGTTGTTTTTTTTTTTTTTTGTATTTTGGGGTAAAGAAAGTGTAGTGAGTTTGTAACTATCTTCAAGTTAGTGAGAGGATATTTTCTTTGTGCATTAATTATATTTGTTGCCTATCAAGAGACTTAGACTTTCACTAAGGATCTTTTCTTAGCTAGTGGTTAAGGTTGGCATTGTGTCTTAAAAAATACCAAGAAGTTGATTGTTTCTCTTATTTTGTCATCAAAAGAGAGAACTATACAAATTCTTAGTTTGCACGAGAAAAGGTTATTCTTAAGTCTAGAAAAAGAAAAGTAAAAAGGCCTATATATACAAAAATAATGATGAAAAAGAGAATCATAAGAAAATCTAAGAAAATAAAAAATAATAAAAAAGGAAGGATACATGTGATGAAAAAAAAAAAATACTAATAACTTCCTAAGCCCACACCAAGGCATTGAAACAAGTTATTAAACTAATGAATTAAGGCTAATAATCAACAATCTTAGATCATTAACCAGGTCTAAAACTAATTACCCATATTTTTATCACATTTGAATGGTATTCAATTGTAAGAATTGATATTGTACAAATAGTTTATGCTTATTATTTATAAAGCAACCACATTTCTTTTTATAAAAAATAACTTCTCTAATAGTCGAATGCATTATATATTTGCCTTAACATTGTAAGACTATATAAAACCAAATATCATGAGAGGCACTAATTCTTGTCTTTTATTTCCCACCATACCATGAGAAAAAGTTGATAACACTATAAATTCAGACAACAAAGTCCATTAAATATGATACACGCATTCAAGTGTGCACACGCACACGCATGCGAGCACACACACACACACATACACACACACATGAAAACAAGCATAATTAAAATTAAAAATTAATCATGTAGCTGATCAATTTATAAGTTCTCTATACTCCTAATTGTACTGCATTCATAAAACTACAAGATTAACACATGCAAAATCAAATCAAACGATAGTGATTGATCTATCATTTTAAATATAAAAAAAAAAATTCTAATTGCATTTAAGGAACAAAATCATAATTTCAAAAAAATAATTGATTAATGAAACTCTAAATTAATCCCATTCACATGCAAAATGAAACAACACATAAGCCTTGACTATAACTAATTTATGATTTTAAATAAAAATAAATTAATAATTCTCATCACTTACTTGAAATAGTTTGAGGCTAGAGATATATGTTTCAATGTGGGATCAAAGATGATGATAAAGGGTAATTCTTCATAGAAGCAAGTGATTATTATCATTGATCTATGATTTTGAGAGAGATAATGGTAAAAAATGAGTTATATCTAAGAGATAGTATGAAAGAGAGAGACGTCTCTTTCAAAGATGAAGACAAAAAGAGAGATGTCTCTTATTTCTTTGAGCTAGGTCTAAGAGAGAAAAAAAAAAGTGAGAAAGAATAGATATACTGTGGATGAGAAAGAAAGACAATAGAAAAGGAAAGGGACGATTAAGAGAAATAAAGAAATGATAGTGGGATTAAGGTTAAACGATAGATATATAATGACAATTTTATAAATATACTTTAGTACGTGTATACACACACACACACACACACACACACACACACACATGCATATATGCATATAATTAGATTTTTACAATTTGATTATAAATATCTCGAATAAGTTTGGTTTAGTTTAGGTATTAGATTGGTTACCACCTAAGTATCAAATCGTCGCATTTACTCAATTTAAGATTGATTCTTTACAAAATCTCCAAAAAATTTTCAATTTAAATATATTTCAATTTAGTTATTCAAGTTGGTCTAATTATTTTAGGATCCATGTTTAGCTCTATGTTTAAGGCTAAGAATTTATACAACCATTATCAAAATATTTTATGACAGAAGAGGAAGCCATGGAAAAAGAAAAAGAGGTAAATCTAGCTTGACTTTATTTCTGATTTAGAGAATGCCTTCTCTTGAAAGGTGCAGGTTATCATAAGAAATATAAGGTGAAAGAACGCTCAAAAAGAAGAACTGCTTAAGGAAAGGGTTAGAAACTTAATGTGACAGGGTAGAAGAAAGCTAAAAAAGAAGAACTGTAAAAGGAAAGGGTTAGAAACTTAAAGGGACCATTAAAGAAAAAGAGGAAGATTTAATCTTTAGATTTAAAAAAGAAGTGAGAGATCCCATATGGACAACGTAAGGATCATGAAACGATTAGCTTTGAAAGAAAAAAAAGGAATGACCTTATGGAAAAAAAATGGATAGATGCACTACAAAAAGGCAGTCTAGTCATCAAGTCTAGGAGGTAAGCAAGGAAGCTAGCATCATAATAGACAAGTTGTGATGTTCTATTTACTAATTATTCCTAAAGTAGGTGCATTAACTTATTCATAAAACATGGAATACCAAAGTGACACAACATCATTAAAATCCTCTCATTCTATCCATTATCATTAAAAAACCTTATTTCAATTATATATATTTTTTACACTATGTATCTTGTTTCACAATATAGTAATTGTTTACAACAAAGTATACATGGTTAAACAAACTTAAATACTAATTGATTGCACACTGGCCCAACCTTTATTAGACTGTTAGACAACAACTTCAAAATGTATACTGGATGTAATCTTAGTCTACTCTTTCTAAAAGAAAATTTAATGCAAAAAAATGAGCTTACATACTCAGTAAGTAAGTGCATAATGATACTTCAATCTCAAATAACATAACAATATTTAAATATAAATAACTCATCATCATATCCCTGCATGAAATAAAGATTTTTTACTCTTAAATGCCACAAAAGCTATCAAACATGCTGTCATATATTATTGCCATATAGGTTATAGATGTCATCGCCATAAAGGCTTTCATATTTGGTTGTCACATAGGCTATAAATATTGTTGCCACACAGGCTATAGATATGATTGTCACACAGGTTATTGAATGTTATTGTCATACAGGCTATAGATATCGTTGCCACACAAGCTGTCGAATGTTATTGTCATACAGGCTATTACATATTATTGCCACATAGACTATAGATATCATTGCCACACAGGCTCTCGAATGTTACTGCCACATAGGTTGTTATATATTATTGTCATACAGACTATAAATATCATTGCCACACAGGCTATCAAATGTTATTGCCACACAGGCTATTATAGATTATTGCCATACAGGCTATAGATATCAATGTCACATAGACTGTCGAATAATGCTACTTTCCAACAACATCAAGTATTAGTCTTTCAATAAATCAACTATAAATCTAATAAAATTTCAGCAATATAATACCTACTAATAACACCCATAACTTTGGCAGCTCATATCACCACATACTCCCATTCTTAAGTAAGAATTTATCAACATCTCATGAAAATAAATAAATCAAGAGTATAACAATCTTTTCATCAATATATTCCTCAATATCATCACATTAAACATCATTCCATTCCATTGAGTATATGTTCATGGCATTTAACCAATCACACATATAGTACCATAGCTATTTACTTACCTCCTCCTTCGAGCTTATTAAGCCGCGGATGGTCCCGACTTATTCCCACTATTATCTTTAATGCCTTGAGGACCTATTTCAATACACCAAATCAATCCATGATGATAAAATAAGATTTTCATCTTGTTATACAAATATACTCTAGTAAAATATCACGAACTTGATAGGTTATTTCTATAATTACTTTTAACTCACAAATCCAAATGAATGATTCTTTTTTTTTAAAATTAAACTAGACATATATGGGTACACCATATCCAAAATTCAATCCAAAATATACACTACATAATTTATGTTCAATTTTATGAATTTGCTATGTTTTAGTGTCATCTTAGCCTAAGTAGGTCTTACATTATTAGATATATCTCAAATCTTACAATCCAATCCCAAAAATGATTTACCAGAAGTTAGAGGACACATAAAGGAACATTTTTCATATTTTACTCATTGTCTAATTCAGTTTATAAAGTCACCAAAACAAATGACCAATCTCAAGGTGAGCAGGTTTTCAATATGTTGACAATTAGTCATAATGAAAGGGAAATATCTTAACAACCATGTTAAATTGGCAAACACATTTTATAGGCATATGTATAATACATAAATATACAACTTTCAAGTTTTATACATCACCAAATTCTAAATCTATGGCCATCTAATTCTTGGAAAATAGAATTAAAAGACTGATGAAGTTTCATCCTGGTACAGGGTCAGTCAGTCAATGAGCCATATCTCTTTCCATACAATACATCAATCAAAACTACTTTGTAGGTATTTAGAGGGGATATAACAGTACAAATTTCATGTTTTACACTTTGCTAAAATCAGAACCTAAGGCCATCAAAATATAAGAAAATAGAAAGACTTATATGATTTCTGTTGGTTGTGAACCAGCCCTAATGAAGGAGCCATAACTCCTCACACACACCAAATCAAGCAAAATTATTTATATGAATTTATGTAGGGCATAAAGCTATAACTTTCATATTTTTTACTTTCCTTAATTCTTATTCTAGGGTTATGAAATTATGGGTAGAAAATTCTGCTCTAATAACAAAACCAACATAATTAGCTCTTGTTCTATTGAATTTCAACTTCCGTCCAAAAGTTCTACCTCAAATACTCCATAATTCTCACTAACCATGCTTGATTAATATTTCATGAGGGGTTAATTTCATGTGAGAAGAAGATAAATTAGCTTACTTATTTTCCCAAAACTATAAAATCTTAGGATTCCTTCTTAGGTAGCTCACTCTTCTCCCTTTCCTTCTTCTTCTTCTTCTTCTTCTTCTTCTTCTTCCTTCCTTCCTTCCTTCTTTCTTTCCTTTCTTTCTTCCTTAGCTCTCTCTTTCTTTTGTTGTACCTCACATCTATGCTCTATATTCTGATCCTAAAAGGTCAAAAATTCCACTTGTAAACCTGTTGTAATAAGACAAAATCATGTGTTGCATTTCTATTGGTTAATAGTTCACTTTTCCTTTTTTAGTCCCTCTTTTTCGCTCCTTAAGCACCTCCATCCATTTCCTAATCCCTAGATGCTCCTTATACTTTTAAATAAGCTCTATAACACCATTATTTATGATGTTATAATATGCACACAACATAAGATAATTTTTCATGCAACTATACAAACATTACATATATGTTCAAGTGTCCCAAATGCAATGGTGCAAGTGTCATTGTCTTGCTTATCTAATTCACATGTCTAAACAATTATTTATCCAATGCATATATTCAAATATAGCATAATTAAAATGCATATGATTTAGGTTGAGGATGTTACAATTCTCCCCCTCTTATAAAAATTTCATCCTCAAAATTTTACTTACTATAACTTTAGAATAGATAGGGATATTATCGTCTCATGTGTTCCTCTACTTCCTAAGTTGCCTCCTTAGGTGAGTGATGGCTCCATCTCACTTTAACGATGAGTATCACTCGATTCCTTAACTGTTTTAGTTATTGATCAAGAAATTTAATTGGTTGTTCATGATAAGTCATATCATCAGACAATTCAATCTCTGGCTTTGATAATACATGGCTAGAATCAGACCAATACCTTCGAAGCATAAAAACATGGAACACATCATGCATCTTAGATAATTCTATTGGTAATTCCTATCGATATGCCAAAGGCCTAATTCTCTCTATGATCTCATATGGCCTAATGTACCTTAGACTCAACTTTCCCTATTTACCAAACCTAATAATGCCTTTCCATGGTGAAACTTTTTAAAATTCTTTATCTCTAATTTTCCATTTCTCGTCTATGTTTATCAACATACCCTTTTTGCCTATCTTGAATAGCTTGCAAACATCTTCTGACTACTTGAATTTTGGCCATTATATCTTGTACCATATTGGGACCCTCTGACTGTCTCATCCCTTCAACATCCCAACAAATTGGACTTATACATTTCCTACCATATAAAGCTTCATATGATGTCATACCAATGCTGGAGTGATAACTATTATTATACGCGAATTCCATTAATGGAAAATGATCATCCCAATTGCCTTTGAATTCTAACACACAAGCTTGCATCATATCCTTTACTGTTTGAATAGTCCTCTTTGATCGACCATCAATATGTGGGTGAAAAGCAATGCTAAAATTCAAACGAGTACCCAAGGCTATTTGTAAGTTGTTCCAAAAATAAGTAGTGAATTGACGTTATCTATTTGACATAATAGAAATAGGAATGCCATGTAATCTCACAATTTGAGCAACATATATTTTAACAGTCTATAAAGTGAATTTGTTTGTCATATAGGCAAGAAGTGTGTAGATTTTGTGAGTCTATCTACAATAACCCAAACAACATTATGCCTTTTCTGTGTCTAAGGCAAACCGATAGTAAAATCCATTGAAATTTTTTTCCATTTCCATACGGGAATAGATAAAGGATGCAACTTACTGTCGATGCTTAAAGTTCTGCTTTGATTTGTTGGTAGGTTAAACATCTCAATATAAACTCAATGATATCTTTCTTCATTGTTGACCACCAAAAATGTGACCACAGGTTTCTATACATTTTTGTACTTTCAGAGTACAAAGCATATGGTAGATTGTGTGCATCTTGCATAATCTCTGATCTCAAACCATCAACATTTGGTACACAGACTCGACTACCCATTGCTATCATCCCATCGTCTCTAATCGAAAAATTAGTCTTCTTACCTTTCTATATCTTCTATAGCATTTTTGCAAATATGGATCCTTTACCTAAACTTTTCTAATTTTGTCATCTATCACAAGCTTTATTTAAAGAGCAACCATTAAAGTTGTCACATTCTCAATCTAAAATTTTACATTTAAAGCATGAAGATTAACCAAGGATGTGAAATTATAACCAACCTTATAGGTAACAACATCTAAGATTTTTTGGCTCAAAGCATTAGTAACAACATTAGCCTTACCCAGATGATAATCAATAGTGCAATCGTAGTCCTTCAATAATTCCATCCATCTTCTTTACCTTAGGTTCAATTCTCACTGTGTTGGAATATATTTTAAGCTTTTATGATCTGTCAAAATTTGAAATGTCTCTTCATACAAGTAATGCCTCTAAATTTTTAGGGTGTAGACAATGGCTGCCAACTCTAAGTCATGTGTAGGATAATTCAGCTCATAAGGCCTTAGCTGTTGATAAGCATAAGCTATCAATTTTCCATGCTGCATCAATACACAACCTACCCCTGTCCTAACGCTTTAGTGTACACCACAAATCCACCATTTGTTAATGGTAATGTCAATATCGATGTCGTAGTCAATCTCTTTTTTAGTTCTTCAAAACTTTGATGACATTGCTCATCCCATTTAAATGCCACATTCTTCTGTAATAATATTGTCAATGGCCCAACAATAATGGAGAATCCTTCCATAATTCGTCTCTAATAACCAGCAAACCCAAGAAATTATATACCTTTAATACATTTTTGGGTGGATCCCACTCCAAAATGGCTTAAACCTTAGCTGGATTAGGTTGAACACCATATCTAGACACTATATGCCCTAAAAAGACCACTTATTCCATCCAAAAGTCATATTAGTTCAATTTGGTATATAACTATTTTTCCTTTAAGATATGCAATACGATTCTCAGATGTTGCTCGTGCTCCTCATGATTTTGTGAGTATATGATAATGTCATCAATAAACACAATTACGAACTGATCAAGATATTGTTGGAAGGTATGATTCATTAATGCCATAAATGCTACTAGTGCATTAATTAACCTAAAGGGCATAACAAGATACTCATAGTGACCATACCTGGTACGAAAAGCAATTTTTGGAATGTCTGCCTCAGCAACCCTCAACTGCTAATACCTAGATCTCAAATCAATTTTTGAAAATACAGTTGCTCCTTGAAGTTGCTCAAACAAATCATCAATTCTCGTCAAGAAGGAATCCTAGGGTTATGAAATCGTGGGTAGAAAATTATGCTCTAATAACAAAACCAACACAATCAACTCTTGTTCTCTTGAATTTCAACTTCCATCCAAGAGTTCTACCTTAAATACTCCATAATTCTCATTAACCATGCATGATTAAAATGTCATGAGGGGTTAATTTCATGTTAGAAGAAGATAAATTGGATTACCTATTTTCCCAAAACTAGAAAACCTTAGGATTCCTTCTTAGGCAGCTCACTCTTCTCCCTCTCCTTCTTGTTCTTCTTCTTCTTCCATCCTTCCTTTCTTTCTTCCTTAACTCTTTCTTTCTTCTGCTATACCTCACGTCTAAGCTCTATATTCTGATCCTAAAGGGTTAAAATTCCACTTGTAAACCTATTGTAATAAGACAAAATCATGGTGTTGCATTTCTATTGGTTGGAAGTTCACTTTTTCTCTTTTAGTCCTTCTTCTTCACTCCTTAAGCACCTCCATCTATCTCCTAATCCCTAGATGTTCCTTATACTTTTAAATAAGCTCTATAACACCATTATTTATGATGCTACAATATGCATACAACATAAGATAATTTTTCATAGAACTATACAAATATTACATATACATTCAAGTGTCCCAAATGCAATGGTGCAAGTGTCATTATCGAGATTATCTAATTCACATGTCTAAACAATCATATATCCAATATATATATTCAAATATAACGTAATTAAAATGCATATGATTTGGGTTGAGGATGTTACACAAGTACCTTGGAATATGCCTTACAAACATAGAATAATTGATTAATTGTTCCTTTAAATTTATGGCCATTGATAGTAAAAAGGGATATGGGGAGAAATTTCTGAATTAACTAATTTTTGGAACTTAGGTAATCAATGAGATGGAGATTAGTTGTTTGGATTGGATGGAAGGATAAGAGACACTCCATTTTTCACGCTCTTGCTACAATTAAGCGATCCTCTTCAGATAATTCATCCAACCCAAGGATAACTATGATGTCTTGAAGTTCTTTTTTAACTTAAGGGTAAATGGAAAGGATGATGAATTACATGGAATTACTTTGTGGAAAAGCTTTTTATAAATTGAGTTGGGTAATGATGTCATGAAGGAAGGATTCAAATGAGTCATCAAGAAAAAGACAAGTAATGAAGGAACAATTATGATGGTAGATGGGTAGTTAGTTGATGACAATTCAAAGGTCCTCCTTAATTAGGCTATAAAGAAAGAATCCACTCTAGTGGGATAAAAAGAAGATGAGGGAAAGCTAGCCAACATAAAGGAAGGGATTCAAAAACTCGTTTCACTTACAACACTCCCTTCCAATGAGGATGTTATAGATGTCATGGTTTTTAGTTCATTTAAGGATGATGATGTATTTCTTTTAAAGTTCAAAGTAATAAATAATAAATTTGCCTATTTCTATGATATCTTCCTTAATGGTATTATATATGACATGCATAATTTCATAAGCATATTTAATATTATTTTATGTATACCACTACTTTTAATTTGGGCACCTAGAAAAATCTCAAATTTTTGCTAATGGCAAGTGATATCACTTTTGAAAAAAGAAGAAAGAGAGTCTTTGTATAAACAATAAGGATATGTCAGGAGTTGACCATTGGATTATTGAGCACAAAATACCCACATACTCACAATTAAGACTAGTGAACATAAACTTAGGCAACTATGGCCAGATTAAGAAAAAGTAGCTAAACAACTAAAAGTTGAGTTTTCTAGAAGTGGTGGATTACCTGTAACGGTTGACTAATGTGGTACCAATATCCAAGAAGGATGGGCAAGTGAGAGTGTGCATTAACTATAGAGACTTGAACAAGGCTAGCCCAAATAATGACTTCTCGTTGCCCTACATTATGTGTTAACTAGTGTCACTGTATGCGTTATTTATTCATTTATAGATGGTCATTTATGCTATAATCAGAATGTTATTGCTCTAATAGATAAGGTTAAGATAGCCTTTATTTCTAAATAGGGGAACCTACTGTTATTAAGTGATGCCATTTAGGTTGAAAAATGTTGAGGCAACATACCAATGAATGAAAACTAAATAATTCGATGACTTAATACATAATGAGGTAAAGGTATATGTCGATGACATTATGTGAAGTTTGGAATTTACAAAGATCATTTTGAACCTTTGAAAAAGTTCTTACAGAGAGTAGACAAATACAACCTAAGGGCTGAACCCAAAGACGTACATTTTTAAGGTTATCTCAAGTAAGTAATTGGGACATGTGGTGAGCAAAAAAGGCATTGAAGTAAACTCAGACAAGGTTAAAGCCATCTAAGAGATGCCAACACAAAAGATAAAAAATGAAGTTCATGAATTCGTAAGGGCATTCAATATATAAATCAATTCATTATGGATTGACCCGAATCTATGAGCCTATCTTTAAGCTGCTAAGAAAGGACCAACCTTTAGTTTTGAATGAACAATGCTAAGAGGCTTTTGAGAAAATTAAGTAGCACCTATTGAACTTGCCAGTATTAAAGCCACCAAAGCTAGCACAACCTTTCATTTTGTACTTAAAAATGAAAGATAGATAGGTAGGGAAAATGTTCACACTAGAAGATAATACAAGGAGTGTGCACGTAGTGTATTATCTCAGTAAAAAGCTTTTGGCTTATACAAAAAAGTACAATTAGGTTGAAGAGACATGTCTATGTTGTGGGTTACCAAGAAGTTATGACACTACTTCTAGTCATATTTAGTAAAGATTGTCTTAAAGCTAGATTCAACTAAATATTTGTATAAAAAAAGTTGTGACACTACTTCTAGTCATATTTACTAGAGATTGTCTCAAAGCTAGATTCGATTAAATATATGTATAAAGTGCTATTATTAATAGGTAAGTTGGAAAATGGTTAATTCTTCTCATAGAGTTCAACATCAAATATGTGACACATAAGGTAGTTAAGGGTAGATCGATCATTGAATGCTTAACACAACAAATTATCACAAAAAAAAAAAAAAGAGTAAGGACGACTTAAATTTTTTTAATGAGCATTTAAGGGCAATAAAAGTCCAAGGATGGAGGATGCATTTTGATGGAGTAATGAACAAAAAAGGAGTACATGTTGGGTGTTGGGGTAATACTTGTCTTGCCCTAAGGGGAGTTGTTACCAATGGCTAAGAAGCTTGAGTTTAAAGTGACAAATAATATAGTGAAATATGAGGCATGTGCTATTGAGCTAGAATCAATAGCTATGATGGGAGTTAAGGAAATGCACCTATTTAGGGATCCTATGATGGTGATCACCTAGGTTAATGATGAATGGGAACTAAAGAAAAAATGATTGATGCTATATGTGAAGGTGTTATCCCAAAACTTTAAAAAAAAAAAAAACATTTTCCACCTTATATAAGAGGAAAATATGATGGCAAATGCTTTGGCCACTTTGATTTCCTTTTGGAATGGACCATCAAAGATGCTAATGAAGCTATTGTTTACAACTAAGTGTAGAGCCCTCAATTATATAGGTGAAAGAGAGATGCATGTATTAGAGGATGGTAAGCGATAGTTCTATAACACTTAAAGGTATTTACAAAATAAAGTTAACCTATAAGGAGCATAAAGAAAGGATAAGGGTGTCATCAAAAGATTAGTACTGTAGTTCATTGTATATAAGGGTATGATTTGTAAAAGGATGTTTGATGGAATTCACATAAGATGTTTGACAAAAGAATAGATGAGATGGATCATGAAATAGGTGCATACACGTATATGTGGTTCACATATGAATGTAGTAAATTTGGCCAGGAAGATTTTAAGATAAGGGTATTTCTATATTACTATAAAGTAATATGCATTAAGTTGGCAACTACTTGCCACAAATGCTAGATCTATAGTAGTCTTAGTCACTTACTGCCAATAGAATTAAAGAATTTGACCTTATCATAGCCATTTGTAGTATGAGGTATTAATGATATTAGAGAAATAAAGCTAACATCTTAAAGGTTATACTAAATTATAGTAGTGAACAATTATTTCTTGAAATGGGTGGAAACATAACCATTAGAGAAATTGAGGGCAAACTAGAAAAGATTCATAGAAAGAATCTTATATGATTTTATGGTGTACTCCATCATGTAGTAATGGATAATGGTGTGTATTTTTAAGCTAAAGCGAGGGAAATTATGATAAAGTATAAGGTAAATTGATAAAAGTCTTCAACTTATAGACCATAAGTGAATGAGGTAGTGGAGGCAGTTAATAATAATGTTAAGATCATTTTGGGCAAAATGGTGGAGACATATAAGGATTGGTAAAAAAAAAAAAAAAAAACCTTTCTTTTGCCTTATGAGATACTTTATCACGACTAGATTGTCCATAAGAATGTCAACTTACTTTATTATGTATAATATATAAGTAGTTCTACCTGTTGAAGTGGAAGTAAAATCAAATCCTACTAGAAACAAAGATCCCAAAATACCAATAGACTAGGAACAAATATGACCAGTTAGCCTTGCTCAATAAGAATAGACTAAAAGACCTATACCACATGCAATTGTATCAAAAAAAGAAGGCTCATGCTTATAGTAAAATGATCAAGTTTGGGATGATAAAAGTAAGGGATTTTGTGTTAAAGGCAATATACCTATAAGTTTTTTATCCGAGAGAAAATTTTGAGCCAAACTAAAAATGCCCTTATATGGTCAAATAAATATATTCAAACAGAGTAGTGAAACTATTCAACTGGGACGAGAATGAGTTCTCTAAGCCTATAAAACTAGAATGATTAAATAAGTACTTTATGTGAGATAAGAAAAGTAAGAGCCTCCTAGGTTGAAAACTTGAGAGGGTAACTTAAGTAGAAATTAAGGCAAGTAAAAAGAAACTTGTTAGGCTTAAATTTTGAAAAAGCATTATAGGTTAATGTTAGAGTAACCCATTGAGTTGTAACTCTAAGAAGGTAGCTCAAACAAAAGATAAAATGGATAAAACTAAAAATAAAAGAGAGAGAGAGAGAGAGAGAAGTAAAATAATGGATGATCTAAAGATTGAGTATAAGAGAAGACAAGTAAGCAATAATGATAGGTCCTAAAAATGGGAAGTGGAGAAAAAACATCATTAGACTATGCTTAACAAAACTAAAGGATTACAAAAAAAAAAAATATTGTGTTTATTAAATATGAAGAGATGTACATAGGCTTAATATTGGACATGTAAAATGAAATGATTCATGACAAGAGTTTAGTGCTAAAAGGAAATATATTGTTATATTTAGAGTACTTGCCATATATGCCTTTGAAATAAATAAAATATAGAGCCTTTTCTTCAAAGTATGCCACTTTTGTACACCCTATATATCTTTGATGGCCTATTTATCTTATAATCATGATTGAATAAATACTTTATGCGAGATAAGAAAAAGTAAGAGGCTGCCAGGTTGAAAACTTGAGAGGGTAACCTAAGTAAAAGTTAAGGCAAATAAAAAGAAACTTGTTAGACTTAGATTTTGAAAAAGCATAATAGGTTAATGTTAGAGAAACCCATTGAGTTGCAAATCTAAGAAGGTAGCTCAAACAAAAGATAAAATGGATAAAACTAAAAATAAGAGAGAGAGAGAGAGAGAGAGAGAGAGAGGCCAATAAAGAAGTAAAATAATGGATGATCTGAAGACTGAGTATAAGAGAAGATGAGTAAGCAATAACGATAGGTCCTAAAGATGGGAAGTGGAGAAAAAACATCATTGGACTATGCTTAATAGAACTAAAGGATTACACAAAAAAAAAGTGTTTATTAAAAGTGAAGAGATGTGCATAGGCTTAATATTGGACATGTAAAATGAAATGATTCATGACAAGAGTTTAGTACTAAAAGGAAATATATTGTTATATTTAGAGTACTTGCCATATATGCCTTTGAAATAAATAAAATACAAAGCCTTTTCCTCAAAGTATGCTACTCTTGTACATCTTATATAACTTTGATGGCCTATATATCTTATAATCATGCTTAGAGGTCAACATTCTTAGAAGAAATGGCCCTGATGGTAGTAAAGGGTAAACTTGATGGTTAATATATGTAACACTCAAGTTGTCCAAAAAAACTAGTATAAATGGTTCCTCTATAAAAGAAAGAAGAAAAGCTACAAAATCCTAAGGAGTCCTAAACTAGCATCAAACTTGAGAAAGGCCATAAAAGGTGCTAAAAAAAGCAAGAATGATCACATAACCATCATAGGTCCTTAAGGTAACCACAACTAACCTCTACTAGGGATACATCTAGTGAATGTTATAATTAGAAATGTAGGACATCCACTCACTCCACTCAGATATAAAAGAAGCAAGCCTTAGCAAGTGTCGATTTGAATGGTGTTATGAAGTATTACCTCCCATCAATTATGGAAGGCTCTAAAGCCTAAGTTCTCCTGCATCTAAATCTTAAAAAAAGAGAATAAAAAAGAGAAGTTAAGAAGAGAAAAAAGTAATAGGTCAAAAACTCGAAAGGCAGCCTAGACAAAATTGAGCCATTTATTAGATTGAAAATTAATAAGGGTGGTCTAGGCAAAACTTAAAGCGATAAAAACAAACAAAAATAATAAAGAAAAATACATAAAAGGTTACAAAAGAAGTCACATAGATAAATTTGTCTTGAGAAGGGACATACCTAAAGTAATTAAAGACTTCTTCAAAAAGACTAATTGATGCTAAAAGTGACTTTATCTAAGCATACTAAGGTCTCACTAAGAATGACTGACACTAGTGTACTACCTTGCTTAATCTCCACTAGGAGCTTGAAGGTTTGAAAATCCACCTCATCATCATCCTTCTTGAGTAAAAACTCTTTCATCAAAAGTGTCGACATAATTTGAGATCAAACCACTTTCAATCAATTCTTATAGGGATACAAAGTCAATAAAGGTGAGGGCAACACCTTTTCCTCCCCTAAAGTGTGTAAAGGCACCTCTTTAAGGGGTAGGTTGAATAGCTCTACCATCTTATAGATATATGGGTAGCTAATGCATGACAAGGCAATCCTATCTACATCAGAACTGTGGCAATCCAAGATGGCATTTAACTTTTCACATAATAGGTAGATCTTCACATCTCTAATTAGTTAGATAGGTCCTAAAAATCAAAAGTTGCATACAAAAAGTCTAGATTAAAGCTAATGAAAGATAAATAATAATCTCAAAACCATGACCGAGTTAGGGAGGAATAATCAAACACTTTGAAAGATCTTAAAAATTCTTTACCAACGGTTTGGGGACTAAAAGTGGGGGATATGTGCAAAAAATCAAGAAAAAAGAAGATAAAAAAGCCCTTTTAAGGCTTACTAGATCACAACTATGTGAACAATATAATTAGCTATACAATATCTATACAAACTAATAACATAACTATATAAACAACTTAATGGTCTGTACAAGCCACTAGGTATAGGGGAAAACAAATAGTAGATTTATATATCCTTTTTTAAGGATCGGTGTTTATAGTGCATAATGGGGTAGGAATACAAGTATGGACAATGACATCGCGACAAACATTAAAGTAAGCATATAGTGACAACAAAAAGAAAAAAGATATGTATAAATGGCATAATAATCAATTTTAAATGGTGGAAAAAATAAGGGAAGTTGAAGGCCTAATATTAAAAAAATAAGAAATAAAAGGGGTAAATAATGCTCAAAATATTCAAGTACTAAACAAAGTTTCTTACTTTAAGCAAATGGCCCTATATTAATGAATGACAGGATGTGTGACTAGTCTTCATTATCATCCTCATCCTTGATTTCCTCCTCTTTGAACTTAACCTTCTTTTTTACGTGTGCCTACACTCAAGCTAGCCCTATTCATACCTCTTAAAGTTCTTGAACCCTCTGAGCACCTCCTCTTAAAGGAACAATAGACAAAAAGGTTTAAATGTTAAGGACATGACCCCACATAACATACAAAATCATGCATACATGACTAACACATTACTATAGCTTTCTAGTATGCTGTGAATAGGTCCTCTTTAGTATCATAATAAGGTCCATCAGGTGTTCTACCTAGACTTGAGGAATTTACATAAAAAGAATGGTGTCATTAAACTATAAGTAATGGATAGTGATGTAAAGAGAAAAGGTTAAAGACATTTATGTGAGTGGTATCCTTAGGCTTGAAGGTGTAGGAGGATCAGGTCAACTCCAATATTAATAATGTATCGATCACACTAGAGTTATAGGATTCCACCATACTATTAAGGAATTGATCCAAGTCATCAATGATGACTACCTCTAGGCTAGAGGACTTTAAAGTACAAGCATGCTTTTATCTCTTCTTTATAGATGGTAGTGATAAAGGAACCCTTTCAGCTTGGGCCCTTATCCCTTAGCTATATGTTAAAGGACCATTACGTTGGACTCGTCAGAGTGTAGGAACGACCATAGATGAGCAGTAAGGACATGGATAACTCTTAACAGTGAGTTAGCCATCCACTCACCATACTGTTATGAACTTTTCTCCAGGCTTGCTAAGTAAGGCCTCTTTTGTATCCTAGAACATGTATATGAGAGAGTCCTTTAACGTAGGACACATAAATAGACCTCTCTCCACTATAAGATGTACTTACTTAAAAATTATTCCAAATAAAAGGACCTACTAAGAGTTAAGGCTCATAAGAATGGCATTCAGTAGCCATCAACTCATTGCTCCATATATTGAATGGTTTGCATTAGTTGACACAAAGCTATGAGATAAAGAAAATGAAATGATTATAAGTATTAGATAAACCTAAACATCATCATAAACTAACACTATACTTATGCATGTTGGAACATATACCTGATCATACCACAACTCATTCAGGCAAACATTGAGAGTATTCATAGCCTTCTCTGCATAATGGATCTCATTCCACCTTTAGAATCTAGGATAGTAAAGTACATGCTTGGAAGGAGGTTGTTACCCTTCTTAAGCCCTAGCTCTATGGCCTAAGCTTATTAAAAGGCAATAAAGAAATCAAGTGAATGCATAATAAAGAAAGATAACTTTAAGAATTCATACGTCAAGTACTTATCAGACGTTTATGTATAACAACCTTTAACAGTAGTGGTATAAGAAGCAATAAAGATGGCTACTGCCATTGAGCCCTAGTCAAAGTGTCCTACTAGTCACAGGTTCTCAAGTTTAGGGAGTAAGTAGATCTTTAATGTATCTTAAGGGCTAAAAAATAATGTCTTAGATAGACCACACAATAATAAGCAATATAAGGCTTAGTCTGACACTACAGTAGACGAATCCTCTATGATTGCTAAAGCCCCAAAGAGTATGGTAAAGTGTACAAAGGCATTACTCCTATTAATAAGGAGATGTAACTATAATAGGTCAAGGATGTACTCCATTTATAAGGACCTTGCATAGACTCCAATGTAGGTACATATTGACAATTTAAAGTATGAGATCAATGTCATACAAATAAAGTTAGCAAGAGTGAAAGTCACCTCCCCTATTTGCAAGATATAGAAGGTGTACATGATGCCCATCCATCATTTTATTATATAGTATGGGAACTATCATTCCTTGATGCATGAGTCAAAAGTAGGGCAAAGAAGGGGAGCAACCCTATCAATGTGATGCACTTATGCATGCACTTGTCCAATCCATAGAACTAAGTGGCCACTGGGGTGATGGATCCACCCATCTTCGTGAAAGCTGCATTACCTTAAAAAGCAACGACCAATAACATGCAAGGATAAGTAAAAGGTAAAATAGAATAATATGATAATAAATATCACATAGATAAAATAGAAAAGTAATCACAGTTACAACAGTGCCATAAACACAAATGTGCAATAAGATCATTGGCAAATAAAGGCATGACATAAAAAAAAAAAAGCATCAATATTAAAAAAAATGCAAGCATAAATTCTAAAAAAGAGAGCAAGAGAGTGGTCGAAGCCTAAAGCAAATTAATCAAGATAGTAAACACAAAGGCAATAGGTGTGCATTCTAAAATAAGATCTATTGATTGAAAACTAATAAGAATAATTACAAGCAAAATTAACAACAAAACTGAGAAAGAAAATAATGAGAAAAAATAAAAGATAAAAGGTCTACCTCAACAGATGTGACACTAAATAGGTGTGAATGCATATTTTATACTAATGGGACTTTCAAAAAGGATAACACGAGAGTAGTTGAAGCTTAAAGCAAATTAATCAAGATACTAAACACAAAGATATTAGGTATGCATTTTAAAATAAGATCTAAGGATTGAAAACTAATAAGAATAATTACAAGTAGGAATTAACAAAAAAGATGAGAAAGAAAATAATAAGCAAAAAGCAAATAATAAAAGGTCCACCTCAATGGATTTGACACTAAATAGGTGAGAATGCATTTTATATACCAATGGGACTTTCATCCCATCTCAGTCCTTTCATAAAAGGTCTTTAGATGAAAGAACTCAATCTGTAATTCCAAATCAAAATCTTGGCTTATAATTAGGTTGTAAGAATGTCTATTAGAGGATAAACTATAACAAAAGTAACATCGATGACATCAAGAGCATCAGGAATGGGAACGACATCTTACTGCATCTTAAAGCGCTAAAAATAGTTAAATAGGTTTGTGAGTACTAGATTTTTATATTGCTAGGATATGTGCCTAATGAAAAGAATGGTGTTGAGTTCATACCCAAAAGGATGAAGAAAATAATGCCCAAAAAAGGGCAAAGCTTGGATAAACCTTGAACCAAACCTACCTCATAACCATTCAAATTCAAAACCATCAATTTTAAAATTTTTATAAGTTATATGTATAACCAAACATATAGCTATACACCTAAATTACATGTTTGTCTAGACATCTTATGAAATGCTAAGCAATTCACAACTTCTAAATAGTAACCTTATATAACCAAGTTATTAGTTGTATAGGTAACTTTAAAATCCTAATTTTTAAAATATTGAATGATCCTATACACAAAAGAAGTGGGAAAGAAGGATTAGATGCATCTGGTGCATATAGCATAGGTACACCTTCTAACTTTTCCTATAAATATCTATATCTCATTAAGGATGAGAAGGCTAATTTTTCCCTAACCAATTACTGCCACTTTAAACACACTCCTTGTACATAAAAACTTAATTTCCATACATACACACTTAAGGTTTAAGGTAAAGACTATGTATAACTCCTTTTTTTACATTAAATCATTGCTTTTTGAAGAAAAATAATACTATTTGAGGTAACTCTAAGGGCCATAAGCTAACCTTGTGGCCATCCCAAGCCTTTTTTCCCCCTTTGTTCTCTTTTTTCTCATTTTTATTTTGAAGTTTTTTTACCAATAGTAGGCCTAAAGGTTTATATAGATACCTACTTGTTTATATAGTCACCTCAATGATCTGTATAAACCACTACTATTATACATAGGCAATATTCATAATAGTGCCTCTTTCTCTTTTCCTTTTGATTTTTAACTTCTTTTATTACATTTTAAGCTTAGAATGTGTAGAAGGAGGTTGGTTGTAACAACCAAAGACCTCTGTTCTTTATGTTCAACTACATTTTTATGTTCAAGAGTTACTTTTAAGGGGTGTTTCCTAGCCTTGCTTATGACTAAGTTCCTATCTCTTTTTATTTCTTTTATGATTAATTATTTGAAGGGAAGGTGATATAAGAAGGATATGAAGCCCATGGCCCCTAGATTCCTTTTTAATTTTCTACCTATTTAATATGAGTATCACTTCATTTCCTACCATACTTACACATAATTCTTTGGGAATGCTTTTTAGCCTTTCTCATGACTAAACTTACATCCATTTCACCTTTATTGTGTTGGTTATGAAAAGAAGTTGCTAGGTAGAAATTATGGACACTTATGACCTTTTGGCTTCTTTTTACATTATTTTCATTTGGTAAATATTGCATGCCTTAATTAACACACATATATATATTAGTTTGAGGGGTGTCTCCTAGGTTTTTCCATGGTTAGGAGTGCATCTCTTCTTTACCTCATTGTGTTGGTCATAAAGGAAGTTGATATGGAAGGTTTATGTATACCATGAATATGTTGCATGGTCTTTGCATGAGCTTTTGAGCGTCTTTACATTAAGTGCAACATGATTATATGTTAATATCACATATTCTTATTGCATATTATGGTCACCTCAATTTTCAAGGTTATGCTTGAATGAGTGAAATCTTACTTACAACTCCTACCTTTTATTAATCATAAGGGGATAGAGAGGATAGGGGGTCATATGTTAGTACAACTCTAAGTAATGGCATGTGCCCAAGATCATTAGGGGATCTTTAAAGGCCTATTAAAAAGTATAAGCCCTTTCTAATATTTGGTTGGTTAATAAGGGACCAATGTGGGATAATACTTTGGTATCATCCCTAATCAATCAATAGAGTAACCACTTAACTTTGGTCAGTACAAAATTTTAGTCAAGGAAAAATTTTATGCTTATTGAAGTAATTAGAAGGTCCAAACTATGAGAGATCGAGTTTGAAAATTGGGTAGGATATAGGAAAAAGATTAGGAACCCTTAAACTACCTGAATTTAGGGACCCAACCTTAGGACATCTTTGGTTCTCAATCACAATTTTAGCATTATTATTAATTAGTCTAGTTATTGATCCTAAAATATTCATCTAGCACATCAAATCAATCACATATTCAAATCATTATAATCATTCACTACAGGGAGGGGATACAAGCACAATCTCAAATTGGGTGAACATGCATAGATATTGATAAATAAACATGCAAAATAATGAGCAAAATACACTTTAACCTATAAAGAGAGATAAACATGTTAGTACCTTATCAAGATAACAAAAGCAAAAGAAAGAGGAACTAAACTACCCTAAAATTCATAATGCCATCAACCATATCTCTACCTTTCCCCATATTTATTTCTAAGTGAAAGGACTTAGAATGTATCTACGTCCAAAATTCATATGTCTATAATTAAATCATCATACACATTATGCATAAACACATATAATAAAAAATAACAAACAAGATGTGAGTATATCATGCAAAGATGTCATGAGAATGTACCTAGAGGATAAAAGGGGAGGCCTTGGGCAAGGTTTAAATCATTAATTTGGACTCCTAGGATCATTAGATCCTCATCCAAAGTTGTTTTAAAAGAGCTAGAACATCTTGAGAAATGACACTAACCATTAATAAGGCTAGGATATGAAGGAAATGAAAAAAAGGTTTCATATGGCCAATAATATACATGATTTTCAAAACATGAAGACAAGCTAAATAGGGATTATAAAGCCATGAGCTCTCTCCTTCACCACACTCAAAATTATCTCAAAAAGAAGAAGAGAAAGTGGGCAAGCAAAAAGCTAGTTAGTCCCTCTTTATGATGATGTCAGTGGGAGCTTACTAAAGTAACAAATCTACACAAAGTAATAGGATAATAGGGTCCTTGTAAATGGGATTCCCTCTCTTGATCATATTCCCAATAACATGTATATAAGAACACAAAGAAAAGAAAATGAAATAGGCATGAAGGAGAAGAAACTTAAAGGATTGAAGATATAAATTTAACCTTTACTCCATTCACTTAAAGAATGGGGGTCATAAGCCTTAAGACCTACCCTTATTCTATTATTGGAGCTCATAAAGATCTCAAAAAAAGAACCTTATAAATATAAGAAAAATGAATGAAGGAGAATATGTGAAAACTTGTAGTTCCTTAATCAAAGTGGTAAGTAAGACATACTTAGTGGTCAGTACAGGTTATAAAGAAGTCTATATAGACCACTGGAACTGAAATTTTATGAAAAACAAAGAGAAAAGAAAAGATAAGTTGGGGGAGAGCATAATTGGGTGCCTAGATGCTTTACTTGATGTGTCTTACCCTCAAAGGCACTTTTAATGATGCATTTATCCTTTAAATGTAAAGGAAAATGCAAATGTTAAGTCACAAATCCTAGAAATATACCTTAAATCTTTGGTTTGATGATTTAGGTGACTGGCTTTCTATGTTTAGTGAGTTTAAGTGATAATTTTAATAGAGTTTTAGTAGGAAAATCAAGCCTCTTCCCTTCTTTCTCTTAATGTTGGTATTTACAGAGGTAAAAAGGGTGGACTTGAGCCAAATGGCTTGGGTTTCCTTAATCCTCAGCCTTTAGTAGATAGATCAAGGAATCTTCTAAAGATTAGGGTTTTCAAGTTGTTTATAGAGCCAAGAAGTTGGTTGTATAGACTAGGGGTTGGTTATACAACTGTGTGAGAATCAAAGGTTAAATGCTTTAAAATCTTCTCTTTGTTAGTGTTTAGAACTTTGGTGTACAGCCAAGTGAGTTGGTTGTATAGCCAATTAAAGGCTATTTCATTAAGCTTTGAGTTGGGCTTGGTTTAGATGGTGGGCTTGGTTTGGGTTTGATCTAAGGTTTCTTCCAAGCTTTTTTCCTTTTTTTATAATGTTTCCCCTACATTCTCTAAGGGATAATTCTAATATTTTTTTCATCATTGGGCTTGCATCCTAGGGCCCAAAATCTAATGCTCACACATATATAATAGGTACCCTTGATGATAATATAATAGTTCTATAAGTAAGATAAAAAGGGGTAAAGGCTTTCCATTTTTAGTTATCGTACTTAGAGGTAGAAACCCCTCTCTATAAAACTCTTAGCATTAGATTTTGAGATTTGGCTCTTACATATCATTGCTTTGATTAGTGATTACATAAACCCCTATATGATTATGGACTCCTTCATCCCCATGGTGAGTGTGAAGCTATTTCATTTAATGTGGATATGTGAAAAAATGATACATGAATGATTAGGTTCATTCCAATCTGATGAAGACATAAGTTGTAAATATGAACCATACAGTTTCAAAGGTTCGATATCCAAATTTGGGTGACTTAGGGATGCCTAACCTCATTCTCAAGTCGTACCTAATTCTTAAACTCAATCTTTAATAGGTTGTAGATCGATTAAGCCTTCTAGTAGACCTATTTAAACTAAAGTCTATCCATAATTGAAATTTTTTGCAATTATAGTTGGGTGGTGACTATAGTAGAGTAGTAAGAGTATTACTAAAAGATTGCCTTTGATGTCCCTTGTTGACCACTTGATTCACCATATAGGCTCTACCAACCAAGTAGTCTATCTTTAGATCCTTTATTGACCCTTCTGTGTACCACCACTTACGGTTGTACCAAAGTATGTTCTTATATCCTATTGACCCCTAATGGTCGATACAAAGTTTAAGACTCACAAACATGATTCCATTCATTTAAACGTAGCCTTGAAATAGAGGTCTTTCTAATAACAACTCAATAAGGAATAAAAAAGGTTAATTTGATACAATAAAATCTTTAGTTTACTCATATAAATTTTACCTATATTAATTAATTCTCTATTGCATTTAATAGAATTACGCACATCACATGCACTAAGTTGGCATTGTATCTAATTGTTAGGTTCTCCAAACTTAAGAATTAAGCTCCATTCGAGCTTAAGAGGCTATACTTATCACTCACAAGCTAAGTACCTTCAGATATGTTAAATAGGGGAATATAATAATAGGCCCTAAGTTTATGGGAGCCATCTACTACAATAAAACATCTAAACTAAGCTCATGTAGGAAATTTATCACTTAAAATAGGACACCCATCTTAATTGCATTTTTCCAAAGAAGGGTAGGAACCCCTAAAGAGCATAAGGGATGAATTTTATACTCTACCCTCATTTATGTAAATATTTGTGAATGTTCCATTCCTTGCCATATAAAGATAACATCTTGATGTATATATTAGCCTAATCCCCTTATCAATGTAAATGGCTATGCAACATTTTATTCCTTGGTTATATAAAGAGAATCATTTTATGTAAACATTTGTGTATATCCTAATCCCTGTTTTATATAAAAATTGTATCGAGCTATTTAAAATTTGTATCTAACATTGTTTGGGGGACCATATGTATTCACTATTCCGTATTGAGAGAAGTGTGAGCATCATATTTTTAGGCCCTAGGATGGAAGTCTAATGATGAAAAATGATTGAAAATTTTCCCTAAGGTGTAAGGGGAATTGCAAAGGAAGAAAAACAAAGGCTTTGAGAAGCCTTGGATCAAGCCTTACACTAAGTCCGCATATACCAAGCTTAAAAGCCCAATTCTGCTAGCCATTTTTTAAAATGGTTATACAACTAAGTAATAAGCCTTAGCTAATAAAACCTTATCCCTTCTAAACCCTTAGGTTGAACTACCAATATAATGGGATGTACAACAAACCTCTTGGCTATATAGACCACTATGAAACCCTAATTTCAAAAGTTTCATGACCCTTGTTTGTTATAGGTCATGAATGAAATGCAACCAAAGCTATTATGACATCAGTCTATCCCTCCCCTTCTGTAAATACCCCTCACTTGGAAAGAGTGAGAAAGGCTTAGAAATCCTAAAGTCACTCAGCCAAAATCCCTACTCAAATACCCCTAAACTTAAAAATCAGAACACTAACATATCCAACCTAAGATCTGAGGTGGTTTTCTAAGTTTAATGACACTTATTTACATTATAACCCATATATTTTATTCTAACCCATATATTTTAAAGGTTTAATAACATTATTGTGCTTATAAAGGCAAAATTAACATTTAAAAGTAACTTATTGCCCTTTCTTATTCTATTTTCTTCCCTCTTCTTTTTTTCTTTATTTTTTTTTGAAAAACCTAGCTTCGGTGGGCTATATAGACTTTTACTATTTTGTACAAACCACTGAAAAGGTTGTACAAACTATGTGTTAGTTTGTACAATCTTCTTTAACTGTGGACAACTTGTAAAATTTTCCTTTTTCTCCATATGAATTCCTTTATTTTCTATGGTTTTTTAAGGTGCCTTGAGAGTACTGTGGACTTGTAAAAATTTCATTTTTCTTCATATGCATTCCTTTATTTTCTATGGTTTTTTAAGGTACCTTGAGAGCTCAAATGGCCAAATACTGGGTAGGCCTTATGGTCTATGACCCATATTCCCTAATATATTGAGCAAGGATCAAGATTTTGACCTTATTCTTCTAGTTTAATGCTTTTGGTTTTGGTTTCTTTATATATTACTCTTTTTATGTCACTTTGAGTATTCTATTTTATAAGCTTTGACTATGATTGAAGGGGGTATTTCGACTCCCTATGACCTCATGAGCTTATTATCCCTTTATGGTTTAAAGTTTAGAAATTTGTTTCATTTGTTCTCACTAAAATGAGGGGTTACAAGTTTCTTAGCTTGTATACTCCTTCCTTCTTATTTGAGGTGACCACATGATTGGAGTTAGGGAGAAAGATTCATGTTACGTTTCATATTTGATTACCTATACATGTCTTTGGCTTTAGGATAGTTTCTTTTGGACTAATATCCTAACCTTCATAATGGTTAGTGGTGTTTATGGATGTTTTACTCTTAAAAAGCAATGTGGAGGAGGGTTCAATGACTTTAAGATCCTATTTGTTGAGATTTTTCCCTAGGCCATTAATATCTTTCAAAGTGCGCTTGCATTCCATGCTTATGAGACTCCATATCTTGTGATTCACATGTTTTGTGTTTTATATGATATTATTATTACCCATGTGAATTTCATGTGATGTTGGTATGTCATTAACTTTGGACTTAGACTTTGCTTAGGTTCCCTTGACTTGAAGATTGGGTGAGATCTTCTGCTTTATTCTACTTCATTGTCTTTCTTTTTTTTTTTTGTTTTTGAGGTAACTAACATTTGTCATCATTATATAAGAGATGGAAGGGGTATGATAAGTCTTATTATGCATGATTGTGATTGATTGATATGCATGACTCCCTACATTTGATATTACATACCCTTATCCCCTTTAATGTGATTATGATGTTTTAATGATGATGTGTTTAATTGGATGTGCTAGGAACATGTTTAGGTGTGATAATTGGATTAATTAATAACATGGATAAAATGGTAAAAAGTGAACCAAGGATGCTTGAAGGTTGGATCCCTAAATTCGAGTAGTTTGGAGGTGTCCAACCTCTTTCCCAAGTCGTACCTAAGTTCTTAACCTAATCTTTGATGAGGTGAAGACTAATTGGATCTTTTAAATGATTTAGATAGGTTTAGATTTCATCTTTGCTTGGATTTTTGTCCCGACTAAAGTCAAGTGGTGATTCCACATTCCATTAAGAATATAATAATATATTATCCTGCCTTAGTCCCCTATTGAGCATCAAAACTAAAAAAAAAAAGGCTTCAATATTGTGTGAGGCCTAAAGGAAAAGATAAAGCTAGAGTTTAACCATATGATGGAAATCATGTTTTAGAGGAAGTTCAAAAGCGACTAAATGATATCATGGAATAAAACAGATTGTGTTTTAAAGAAAGTCCAGTATAAAGCTGATATGATCTGTAGCTGATACGATCTGTCGCTAACACCTATAGATCAAGTAGGCAAGTGCACCTATCGAGTATAGTATAGCGTAGGAGTATCGAGTGTTGATCCTTCAATGACTAAAAGTACTAGTATTAACTCTTTCTCTATTATTTAACCAGTAAATTTAAGTGAATTAATTAACTGATTAAAATAAAATAAAATAAATTAATTCAACAAACTAAAATAATGTAAATATGAACTAGAGAGTGGGAAAAAGGTGATCAATATGACAAGTAGCACTCAAGTATTGAATCCTCCTAAGACTTATTAAGAAATTGATTTTCTGACAATACAATCTAATTCAATGTTTATGGAACCGTGGAAATTCCTTTAGTATGTTAAAGTTTTTCTCAAGATCATTAACATCTAATTCTATGTTGATTAATTGGAATCTCTTCCTAATTAAAATCCCTAAAATTACATTATAGTTCTTTAAATTTGACTATTAGGTTTGACCCTAATTCGGAAGATTTATGTTATCCTATCTCTAGGGATACATGCAACTCCTTTCAATTGTGCTAGATCTATTCAATAACTTGATTTCTCAATCTAAGTTTAAAGAATTAAGACAAGAATCAATATTCCTGATATATCAATTCAAAGAAACAAAGAACAAACACAATTGAATTCCATAAATAATGAAAAGATTGTATTATCTAAAAAAATCACAATTCAAAACTCATCTTAGGGTTCATCATATGCAAGTGCCTAATTAATTTAGTTCATAATTGAATTACTAACCAACATCAAAATAAAGAGAAAATAAAATAGAAAAATTTTCATAATAAAACCTATGTATTCTTCAATTCTCTTCAAACTTGATGGTTGACTAATAATTCTTTTCTTGTGGATAACTTCTTCTCCAGAAAATAAAAACTCTGTAAAATTTAATTCTAATAATAATTCTCCTCTTCCTTTTACAAAGACTTTCTTCTCTATTTATAGTCCCCTATTCCTCTTTAAATTACGAAAAAATAACATCCTCCACCAATTAGAAATTGTAACAAACCAAACTTCCTCTCTTATGAATAGGAGCCAGTAAACTTCTCATAATTGCATGGTCTTCTTAGGTCTTCCTAATTTGAATGGAAATTAGACTTAAATTTTGTCTAAAAAATATTAAAACTGGTCCCCTAGAATAGTCAAATTTCTTTTTGGTCCCTAAAATTCTGAAACTGTACAATTCTATCCAAAAAACTTTCATAATTCATCAATAAGCTCCAATTTTCAGGATTTCCTAAAATTATTAAAATACAAGCCAAAAGGGAGACATTATCTAGTATTTTTTTCAAATTAGACTCAATTACTAATAAAATTAGCCCTAAAAAAATACTAAAAATAAATAATATCACTTACTAACCCATTCCTTTGTTAGCAAAACCATGGGGAGGAGCTACGTCCTTCCTAAAGAGCAGCAATATTTTGAGTAGTTGATAGATAGGCAACTATTTGATTAGGTCACAATGAACAACCTGAACGTGAAGCCTCCAACTAGTATTACTCGAGTTAATAATGATTTAGTTATTGTCTTTGTTGTTTTGTGTAAGTAGTAGCAACTGTATCAGTGTTAAGCCAATGGATAAAGGCTGCTAAGAAGTAGATGACAAATGTGTCCATGTTGGAGGTTTAACTGATGATGACTCAAGATGAGTTAGCTACCATCACTAAGGACCATTAAGACACATTAAGGCAAGTGGAGGAGGGGTGAGCATGCTTACCTCCGTAAAGAAGGCCTTTATAGCCAACTTTTCAGCTACCAATGCACTACACTTCAATGAAATACTCTTTTACCTCAGCAGCAAGAACATCACCCGCTGCATTTCTCACAACAAAATCGAAGCCACAAGATCCATCTCTATAAACAGTCGTATCAGAGTTTGGCTTAAACAAGAAATCGGTCTCACCCACTTCTCCATACCCGTCGACTGGCTTGCATTAGGAGCAGATGACACATGCAGCTCGTTGCATTCAAGATAAATATTCATGGCCTTATTATTCGCCTTTTGGACAACTGGCACCTTTTGCTTAAAACACGTGTTGTTTCTAGCACTCCAAATTGCCAACACATGCATGCGAAATATTTCTACAAAATCCAAAGGTTTTGAATCCAAAATCAAAGAAAAATAATCAAAATCCAAAGATTTCGAATCCCAAATATTCCAATCTTGGTTAATGAATGGATTTCTTTTTTTTCTTTTTTTTTTTTTTGGAAAAGCAAGATTTCAATTATTAAAACTAAGGAGATACATCCACTAATAGAAGAGCCTATTTAAACTAGGATTACAAAGAGCAACTCCACCAGGATCCAGGGCCTTTTTAGCAATCCAATCTGTAATTTGATTGGCTTTCCTCCTAACATGGATGAGGCTACTATTAGATAAAGTGATGGAGCCTAGTTGTATCTCTTCTATTACCCTTACGACTTCCCAAGGAGCAACCTTATTATGATTGTTGCAACAATCAACAATCACCAAGGAATCAGATTCAAAGATAATGTCGTTAAGCTTCAACTACCAAAGGGGACTTGCAGTGGACAAAATGAGTGCCAATATGTTTTACCATCCTAAAATCATCCCTGCACACAAAAGCCACCTTGGACTTCTTGGCAAGACTTGAGAAAGAGGGATCACAATTTATCTTCAACGAACCCAAAGGAGGATGAGACTAGCCAATGTCAACACTCCTCCCACAATGAGCTAGAACCTTCTTCGAATTGTGAATTTTCAGTAGATTAAATTCCGCCTAAGCTCGATTAGCTGCCCTTTTTGTTTCTAAAGGATTGATCGTTTTGTTTCAAAAAATAACTTCATTGCGTGATTTCCGTATGTGCCAGCAAACCCAAGCAAATTTATCAATCCTATTTCACTCGCTTGCTGACACCAAGTGACTAAAAACTCTGCCAAATCTCTTTGAAAGCATCATGCTCCTCGATTAGAGCCTCTACCCTCACCCCAACCAAGCCTTAAGTAGCTCAAGCATGGGGGCATGTAAATAGCATGTGCACTACAGATTCCATTCCCTGACCACAAACATCACACAAATCAGAAACCCCCAAACCCAGCCTATTTAAATTCATCTTAACTGCCACACTCCCTTAGCACATTTCCACAGGAACGATCGGATCTTACGCTGGGAATTTCTATTCCAAGTAGACTTCCAAAACTGCTTGTCATCATGAATCTGCTGGCTTGAAGGAGTTGGATCTGATTTTCCAACATACCATCTCCTAAAGTTATATAATACCCCGATTTTACCTTACATACGCCGGTTGACTCATAATGCCATATTAGGTGATCTTGGACAACAGGAGCCCCAATTGGAATTCTCAGGATAACTGCTCCCACGGTCATGTCAAATAGGCTCTGAATTAAGTTCATCTTCCAAACCCCAGCCTCATGTTCAATCAAATCAGCAACCGAAAACACCTCAGCCTCATCAGGGATGAGGCCCGGGTGATGGCAATCTGAAACTCGGAAGTTGATCGCAAACTCACAGAATCAAGTTGCATGGCCATGCACGAAGCAAATTCAGGCAGAATGTGTCCAAAGTGCACACCCTCGATGTATGACCGTGCGCATCAACACACAGTCTTATGCCTTCGAAGCACAATCGTGCTCCCCTGGAAACCCAAATATGCATATTTTAAAACCTTTCAAACTCTTCCTTATTCAATCCCCAAGCTTCCTACTTAGTAAACACCCTAAGAGCACTATTTAAGGAGGTAAAATCTTATGAATGAAGAGGAGGGAGGCATCAAATAACTATCCCAAAAGCAAACAAATAAATTAAGCAAGAGTTTAAAAGCCAAAAGGAGCAAGAAGTCAATCATTAAAGAACTTTAAGAATTGAAATCCATGGCTTCAATTATCATTAGTTTGATAGTGTCTCCTTCTCTTTCTTCTATTATGCACTAATTATCTTTATGCTATGGTTATAAATGGATCTTGTGTGACTCATATTGGTTTTTTCTTAATCTAAGTCTCTTTGAATTTATTCATTAATTGTGTTAGCAATTGTTGAGTGCTTCAAGTTTGATTAACTAGCCATTAATGATTTTAGTTTTGTGAATTGACAATGGAGATATGTTTTTCATAAAACGGATCCTTCAACAATTCCCTTATTTTGTTATTGAGTTGAGAAACCATAATAACCATTGTTATCCATGGAGTCTTGTTTTTTAAGATAATTACATTTTGTTTAGCTTTAGAGTTGAGGAACTTTTAGTTTAACATGCTCTTGCATGTCATTTTCTACTCGGGAGGGATTAATTGATCATCATATTGACTTAATAGTAGTACTTGATGAATGAACCAATTGGATGAAGATTAAGAAACCTTTGAACATACACCAAGTGAAGTTGAACCCCTCGCTAACTTTTTTTATTGATTGTTTTCTTTGCAAATACTTTGTTTATAGTTTAATTAATATTAATTCTTAGTTAAGACTTTCTTTTAGTTAAGATTTATATATAATACAAGGAACACAAAGCTTAATACTTATCTCAATCCTTGTGAGAATGATATCCGTACTCATAAGTAAAAGAATCTTCACATCCCACCAAAGCCCTTTCAAAAGAATCTCCCTCCCTTACAAGATACTATAGCAAATCCAGGATGGCCTAATGCCTTTCTTCATATTAAGAAAAGAAGTATTCTTGAAATAGACTGACTTCAATACTTTCACCCAAAGACTTTCTAAATCTTGGATCAAATGCCAGCTATTATTTGGCCAATAGGGCAAGATTAAAACATTTGAGGTCCTGAAAGCCCATCCGTCTTCCAATTTACTCTTCATAAAATACTACCAGTGCAACCCAGTGACTACGTTTTTCCATAATTGCTAGATCACCAGAAATTCATAATAAGAGATTGGATTTTGAGAAGAACATATTGAGGCAACTTGACTACTAATATGATAAAGGCTTGGATTGCTTGGGTAACATATTTGATCATAATTTCTCTCCCCACTTCTGATAGAAATTTACTCTTTTGTGAGAGGACGAGCTAGCGAACATTCATAAGAATAGAAGTCACTAGTTGCGTTCTAGTTTTGCCTCATTCGACAAGAGTACTAATATATTTCTTAAAGGAAGTAGCTTCAGATACTTCAAGGACATTAAGCACTATTCTTTTCTCTTTCATATGCATGTTGGCATTGAATAGAACCTACGATTTAGTGAGGTTTATCTTTTGACCTGATGCAAGGTAGTAATGGTTAAGAATTGTCTTTAGGTCAGAGCTTCTTTTCTCATTATTTTTGCAAAAAGTAAAATGTCACCTGCAAACAGGATATTAATGAATTAATTGTGAGGATAATAAAGGCACAAAACATATAAATTAAAATATATGTTTCATATGAAGTAGACATGAATTCATTATAGGTAGAAATGTTTTCTTGAAAGCTCAATGTTATAACTCTTAAGGAATAGTCACCAGGTGTGTTAACCTCATTTTAGTTCCATTTTCATCATTTACTAGTTTGTCCACGTGGTTTTGCTTATTAGCCTTTTGGCATTCATCTCTCTTCATTTATTTCATATGGCGTTAATGTTACCTAAGGTCGGAAGGCTAACACAAGAGGAAATAGAAAGGCTTAATTTGTCTACATATACGTTAGAATTGGATAAAAGTACTGAATCAGGTCAAAAGTTTCTCAGTTTGGTGTTGGTGGGTTTTATGGTAGGAGAAAAAAACTCATGATATTGGCTTGATATGGAGTACCCTTATTAAAGTCTAAAGCCTTCATAAAGGTTTTAAAGTAGAGAAACTTAACATACCCAATACCTTTCTATTTCATTTCTTTGATGAACGAGACAATAAAAGGGTGGCCTACGACATTCCTTAGAACATTCAAAGGAATCTAATAGTACTCTAAGAGTAGCAGCCAGATATTCCTATTAACAAGGTAAAGTTTTCTAATGAACGATTTTAAGTTCAAGTATGTGGCCTACCTCTTAACTAGTTGACCAAGAAGAATGCAAAAGCTATCAGAAGGATAGTGTTTAAGGGCTTTACTTAGGTAAATCTTAACTATGATCACTCAACTCAATGGTGCTCTGTTATGCCGAAGTCTGGGTAAATGTTCATAAAATACTACCTATAGGCTTTAATAGTAACAAAGATGGATGAGAGAGATGGGTTTCATTCCTTTATGAAGATCTACCATCCTTCTGCCAAAAGTGTGGGACTATCAGTCATGGCACCAAATTTTATTCTAATTTCAAATTGGTGAAGGAATATCAAGTTCTTAACTAAAGTAAGAAGTGGTATAGACCGTGGATAAAGGATGGGATTCATTCTAGGGCACGTTTAGATGCAGAGCTTTAGTCTAAGGCTGGAGAAAAGATGGATGACTTAGAGTTATTGAGAATTAGGAAGGAAGCGTGTGCAAACCCAATATAAGAGAAACAAGTTATGGTTGGTGAAAAGATACAGGACAAGGAGTCGCACTTACTTAATAAAGGGTCCGTAAAATTGCCTAACAAGCCACTAAACCATGTGATGGATGGGGCACGTCTGTCAGTAAAAAAAACATGATGGACAATTAGGATACCTTGAATCTTGAGAAGTTGCAATTGGATAATAAAGAGATAGGGAAAGAAGATAAAGAATAGGTCGGTCTAAAGAGAAAGGGGCAAGCTTGGGAAAGACAGATGGGCTTGGAACCTAGGATATATAAGGTGTAAAATTAGACTCAAGTTTTGTTAGGCGAGAAGCTAGAGCCCAAGAGGAAATGACTAGGACTGACTTCTCATCAAGTAATTCAAATGCTACCAATCTAGTTCAACTGGGCTCTCAAAAACCTTATAAGGAAGTTTAAGCTGAAGAATTTAGCCCACTATGGACCAACAACTTAGAAAATTTAGTATAACTCGACAAATAGGGTCCAAGGAGGTAGAGGATAGCCTTGAGCACCTTATGATACATACAAGTTATACACAGTTAGAGGCTAGAAAGGAGAATGGTAAGATATTGGTAGAGATAGGTCATATGAGGGAAGAAAAGAAAAAAAAACACAAAAAGAAGGATTGATGGCAAAGAAGACAACATAGCCATTACCTTAAAGCCACAACGTCATCCATAAGGCTCATCGAATGGAACTATCATGGGCTTAGGAAACCCTGGGCAGTTTGAGCTCATATTTAAAGTCAACCCCTCTGTTGTTTTTCTTATTAAGAAAAAATAATAGAGTAAATATTTGGAGAGGCTTAGAAATAAATTAGGGTTTAGCGATTTAATTGATATATAACCTATTAGTAAGTTGAGTGGGCTAGCACTATGGTGGCTATCAAATGTTAAGATAGAAGTGGCGGGATGTTTAGTTCATTATATTGATGTTTTGGTTGGTGATAAAAGGCCATGGCATTTCATTGAAGTATATGGAGTGACAAATGCAGTGTGTAAGGAAGCGATCATTGATGAAATCACTCAACTTCGTATGACAGGGTAATATCCCTTAGCTATGCTTAGAGGACTTCAACTGTTATGCTTCATATCTTGAAAAGGAAAAAGGCATAAAGGGTGCTTAGAAGGAGATTAATTTGTTTCATGATTTTATGAATAATTGTGAATTGTTTGATCTTAGTTTTGCAAGCAATATGTTTACGTGAACCAATTGTAGAAAAGGAGCCAATCATATCAGAGCCAAATTAGGTAGGAAGCTAGTGAACCTGGAATGGAAGGAAACCTTTCCAAATGCATTTCTTTTGCACGAGGACCTTATAGGCTCAAATCATAGGCCCATTGTACTGAGCCTGTATCATTAAGAGTTCAGTCATTAAAAGCCTTTTGTTTTCCAGTCTAGATGGGTGAATTTCCCAGAAAGTAAGAGTGTGATTGAGCAAGCCTAGCATTTTGAACAAAGGGATTAAAGTTCAATGAGGGTTTTTAAAAAACTTAATGACTGTTGAAGAGCACTCTCTCGGTGGAATAGAAATTCAGTGAGCAATTCTAACAAGAAGATCAAAGAAGTTAGGAAGGACATAAAAGCTTTTCATAGCTTGCCTCACTTTGAATAGAGGTAGATGCAAGAGGATTGTCTGCTAAAAAATTAGGCGATTTGCAATCACAAGAGGAATAATATTAGGGATAAAAAAGCAAGGGTTGACTGGTTAAAATTGGAAGATCAAAATACCTTTTTTTTTTATGCTATTACAATGATGCATAGAACAAAGAATCAAGTTTTTAGCTTAAGCTGAATAATGGTAGGTGTATGGAAGGTAAAAGGAACATCTTTGAGCATGCCAAACTATTTTATAAGAACTGGTTTGGCAAAAAAGGAAAAGATGTTCCCCAAATGGTCTCAAGTAGTATTACTCAACTAGTGATTGATGAAATGAATAAACACCTGGGCAAGGAATTATTAAATGAAGAAATCACTAGGGTTGTCTTTGAGTTAGGCCCTTACAAGGCACTAGGGTTGGATGGATTCTTTAGTCTATTTTTTCAAACTTGTTGGGATGTAGTGAAAGAAGACATCTTTGATATGGTGAAATGCTTCTTTGCAACAAACATCATCCTGAGAAACTTAAACAAAACAAAATTGGTCTTAATCTCCAAGACTAAGGATCCAGATAAGCTATCTTATTATAGGCCTATCAGTTGCATGAACTTCTTATCCAAGGTAATTTCTAAAATATTGATTACTAGATTATCCCCTTTATTGAAAGATATCATCTCTCCTATGCAAGAAGTTATGCCTAATAGATGCATTCAGGATAATATCATCATTGCTCACGAATGCTTCCACACTCTCCGGCACAAGAAATGAGAAAAATTTGGTTGAATGGCATTTAAGGTAGACATGATGAAAGCCTATTTATCCCGAATGGGCTTTGACACATAGTGGGTGGACAAGGTTATGAATTAAGTGAAGTCAATTTAGTTTACAGTCATGGTTAATGGGTGTTTTTCAAAATATTTTAAGCCTCAGGGGGGATTGAGACAAAGGGACTTGTTATCCCACTATTCATTCATTTGTGTCGAAAATTCTCTTTAAAATGTTAGAGAATGGTGTTAAAAGAGGCGAGTTAAGATGCTTCATAATTAAGCTAAGATGTTCAACCATCTCGCATGTGTTATTTGTGGATGATACCTTAATATTTAGGAAAGTAACCTATTCAGAAGCTCATAACCTCCAAATGATCATAAATACTTATGTGAAAGCTTCAGGGCATAAATGTAACCTTTGAAAGTTTGAGGTTATGCTATTGAAAAATACCATAAGGGATCAAAAGAGAAATATCCTCATCATTTTGGGTATACAGAAGTTAAATGCATTCAATTCCTATTTGGGGTTGCCGATGAGTTAGGGAAAGTCTAAGAAGTAAGCATTCCAAGTTATGTTAGACTTGTTTCAGAACAACCTCAACGCTTTGAAGGGTAAGCTACTCTTATATTCAGGGAAATAAGTCTTTATCAAGGTGGTGGCCTAAGTAATACGCATATATTTCATGTCAATGTTTGCCTTACCAGTAGGTGTGGTGACTAAAATGGAATAACTCTTGGCTAGGTTCTGGTGGGAGAGCTATAACAACAAGAATGTGATGCATTGGTTATGTAATCATAAGCACAAAGAAGGCTTGGGATTTAAATATTTAAGAATTTTTAATGAAGCTCTATTGGTTGAAATAAGCTACATCTCTGATCCTAACAGCCTTATGGCTTAGAATCTGAAAGGCATCTACTTTTCATCTTCTCATTTCTACTAGGATAATAAGAGTTCTTTTCCCTTATGGGGTTGGTGTAGTATTTTATAAGGAAGAAAAACTATAGAGAGACATAGCAGATGGAATGTTGGCAATGGTTATTCCATCCAAATCTAGGAAGATAAGTGGGTTCTATAACCACCTAACTTCAAAATTAATTTCGGATAGCTTGGTGATACGACATATTTATGGTGTCCAAGCTTATAGACTTTGACTTGAGGACATGGAATTTAGAAGTGTTAAACTAATTGTTTAACCGTATTGATAAGATTCGTATATTGAATATTTCAATTGGATGTTGCAACTAGCAGGATGAAGTTGTGTGGCATCCAGAGGTGTCAATTGCTTACTCAATTAAGAAAGGATATTAGATGATCTCCACTTACAGAGACCAAAGTCTAACAAGCTCATCTTCAACTAGTTAAAACAAACCTCCTAATGCTTATTGAAAGAGCGTATGATCTTTGAAAGTCCCCCTTAAGTTGTAGAATTTTATATGGAAATGTTCAAAAACTTTCCTAGCAAACATGGACAATCTGTTCTGGAGGCCCAAGAGTGATTCGAATACTTGCTAAATCTGTGGAATGTAGCCTAAAACAGTTACCCATTTGCTTGTGAATTGCAACCATGCTAGGGCTACCTGATTTTTATCAAAATTTAGGTTTCATTTTAACATCCCTTCTTCTTTCCCTTTCAACAAAGTGGCAAGCTATTAC
Source organism: Omphalea diandra (assembly GCA_949677035.1). NCBI lineage: Eukaryota > Viridiplantae > Streptophyta > Magnoliopsida > Malpighiales > Euphorbiaceae > Omphalea > Omphalea diandra. The sequence continues at coordinate 72,665 of CATIWR010060789.1, forward strand.
CCCTTCCTTTGGAAAGGAAAAGGAGTTGTTGGTTCATATTTTGTGGGTGATCTAGCAGTCGCATAATGATAAGATTTTCTCTAACAAATCTATTTATCCACACCAGACACTAGCTCAAGCTTCATCCTATCATAACTCCTTTATTGTGAGCATCAGTGAAAGTGAAGGATCTCAGTCCAGTCACCTTCAACAAGCTCATGGATCTCACCTGGGTTAGAGGAGTCTTATGCAGGGAACACTTAAATTAAATACTGACTCATCTTGTAATAGTAAGTCTACAAAAGCTACTGCTACCTTTATTTGCAAAGATTTTGTTAGGCAATTGATTTAGGAAAGTGTAAGAGGATACTTTTATACCTCTCAAGTGTTAGTTGAGGCATACACTCTGAGGGATGTAGTCAGATTTGCAAGCAATCATTGTCTCCCTAAAATCGCTTACGAATTTGACTCCTTAATGGTTATTGAGTGTGTTACAAACCACAAAAAGATTATCCCTTAAGAGATCAAGCCTGTAGTGGAACACATCAAAAGGCTAACTGATAACTTTAAGTGTTGTACTTTGTTTTATATTCCTAAGTTATGTAATATAGTAGTTGACTGAGTTTCCAAGCATGAATCCATTCTCTTCAATCCTAGTTGTATACTAATGTTCCTAGGGAACTAGATCAACTGCTTATTAATGATGTATTTCACCAACTTTCTTAATGATAGTATATATATATATATATATATATATATATATATTTCATAGAAGTTTGAGATTTTTTTTTTAATGTTGTATATGAGAATTTTTCAAATTAAAAGGCATGTTTAGCATTATTATTTGAAGAAAGTACAAAAAAGTACTCTATGGTTTGAGCTTTTTACACTTAAGGGGCTATAGAATTTTTTTTGACAACATGAAACTATGATGATTGCCATTAGTAAAATTTGCCAAATATGCAAATTTTGTCCATTTTTCTTAATGTCTCGTCATTAAATAATTTTTTATTATTTTTTGACTTATGATATGGCACCACTTTATTATATGTCAGACATGTCTTTTTATAAAATAAAAGAAATTTAAAATTCATAATTCATAAAAAAAAAAATCCTAATTTTGTTATAATCCCTCCAAAATTCAATCTTTAACAATTCCATAAAGTGTTTATTAATTGAAATCCATAGAGTTTAACAATTCCATTGTTGTGAATGTGATTTGATTGTGAATATGATTGGAGGAGTTGAAGAAATCTAACTTGCTACACAAAACTTGCATTGGATGTGTAACATCACTTGTAAGCAATGCTAAGGTCAGTAACAAAACTTTGTTACTTGTTGCTTGTAGGCAAAGAAAAGTGCAGCATTTAGGTCAAATTCAAATATTGAGGGTCAGTTTATAATGGATCAATGAATGTGGCATATCTATGTCAATATAGATATGTGATTTGTGGAAAATGAGAATGTGAATATTAGGAATTGAAGGTGCTAATGAGTTAGCAAATGAAACTATTGTAAGGGGTGTTGATGCAAGTGTAAATGAGTGTGCTGATGCAAGGGTGAGTGAGATTGCAACATGTTATGGCATGGCGCGAATCTCTGACTGCAGCATTTGCATCATCGCATGACCAAATGATTCCTCCTTTATCACACTAAAAAGCTTCATTCGAATTGCGAGCATGGACAATTAGATGGTGTTGGTTTGTGTGTCGTTGCCTGAGTGTATTCTTTTTATTATCTTAGGTTATTTTATGCTCATTTGGTGCAATTAATTATGATAACCTTACTTTTGGAGAAATCATTAATCATAACAATAACGAAGGTCTTTCTATTTGCACTTATCTTAAGCTTAATGCTAAACTTAAGCAAGAAATGAAGAGTGAAAAGAAAGAGTTAGGAAGTTTCTTTAAACAGTATGGTTATGGAAAATTTGTTCCTCCTTCTTCGGAAAAATAAAAAGAAATTTCAAAAGAAAAGTTTTAAGAAATATTTTTTTTTCAAATGATCAGTTTTATAAGTCTTCAAAGCCTTCTTCATCAAAACCAACCTCTTCCAAAACCAAAGAATCAAAAAGAAGAAAATCTTCAAAGAAACAATCTGTTGCTTCAATTTGTTTCAAATATGGAAGAGTTGGAAATTTTAAGAATCAATGTTTTATGAAAAACAAAATTAATGCTTTAGATATCTCTAATAAGTTTAAAGAACAAATGATTAATTTACTTTTAAACAGTTTCTCTGAATCCGAGAGTGATGATTTAAATGAAGTTTCTATTGTTCAATCTTCGAGTGAAAAAATTTCTTTCGAAGAAGAAAAAGAATGCGAATGTGAAGGACCTTATGTTTGCAATCTCAAAACTGTTAATGTTATTACTAAAGATACCTCCTTACTTTTTGATGCTATTGAAAAAATTGATAATCCTGAAATTCAAACGGAATATCTTTTAAACTTAAAAGAAATTGTTACTGATAAACCTATTGAAAATTTTGAAAGATATGATATTAATGATGTTTTCAAAAGATTTAGCAAAAAATCCTCTCCTTCAACAATTTTCGAATTACAAGAAGAAATTAAAAATATTAAAAATATATTTTAGAATTAAAAACTGAAAATAGTTTGATAAAACAAGAAATTTAAAATTATGATATTTCAAATATCATTCAATCACAAACTTCTCTGCCTAGTACATCCTATGACGTCTCAGGAAAAGCAGAAAATATTCCTACTTAAAAGTTTTTAAATATCATGTCAAAAATTAATTACCAAAAATGGATTGTTATTATTGACCTTGTTGTTAATAATGATTTTCATTTAAATACTACTGTTATGATAGATTCAAGAGCATATATGGACTACATACAAGAAGGTTTAATTCCAACTATTTATTATGAAAAAACCACTGAAATACTTTATACTGCTAATGGTGGTAGATTAAATGTTAATTACAAACTTTCAAATACAAAAATTTGCTGTGATGGTATTTGTTTTAGGACACAATTTGTTTTATCTAAAATATCATTACAAGCATTATTTTAGGAAATCCTTTTACTATCCTTATTTACCCTTTTAAAGTTTGTGAGAAAGGGATTACAAAAAAATATTTTTGGAAAAGAAATCAGTTTCAAATTTGTTCAACCAATTTCAGAAAAATAAATTAATCTTCTTTAAGAATCTTCTATTTATCCCGATGTTAATTTTGTTAATCAAAAGAAAAAACAAATAAATTTTTAACAAAAGAAATAAAAATTTTAAGAATTGAAGACAATCTTCAAAATCATTCAACACAAAAAAGGATTAAGGATTTAAAAAGTCTTTTTCAAAACAATGTATGTGCCACCATCCCTAATGCCTTTTGGAATAGAAAAAGGCATATTGCTAAATTACCTTATGCCAAAGAATTTAACGAAATAAATATTCCCACACGAGCCAGAGCTATTCATATGAATGAAGAGGTACAGGATCACTGTCACAAAGAAATTCAAGATCTCCTAGACAAACGATTAATTAGAAAATCTCTTTCTTCTTGGAGCTATTATGCTTTCTATGTTAATAATTATGCTGAAAAGGAACGTGGAGTTCTTAGGTTACTCATCAATTATAAACCTTTTAATAAAGTTTTAGAATGAATTAGGTATCTTATACCTAATAAAAGAGATTTATTAAAAAGACTTTAAAATGCTAACATATTTTCCAAATTTGATATGAAGTCGGGATTTTGGTAAATTCAGATTGAAGAATCTGATAGGCACAAAATTGATTTCAATGTTTTTTTTTTGTCACTATGAGTGGAATGTTATACTCTTTGATTTAAAAAATGCACCTTCAAAATTTCAACGAATTATGAATGATATTCTTAAGGAATGTATAGAATTTTCAATTGTTTATATTGATGATATGTTAATATTTTCCAAAAATGTTGAACAACATTTTACTCATCTAGAAAAATTTCATAAGGTCATTTGAGATAATGGTTTAGTAGTTTCTGCACCAAAGATGAAACTTTTTCAAACAAAAATCAGATTTTTAGGACATACAATTTTTCAAGGAACTATCAAACCAATTGATAGAGACATTGATTTTGCAGATAAATTTCCTAATGAAATTAAGGATAAAAATCATTTATAGAGGTTTTTGGGATGTATTAATTATGTCTTTGATTTCTATAAGGACATTCGTTTACTTTGCAAGCTTTTATTTTAGCGTCTTAAGAAAAACTCTTCTCCTTGTACTATAGAGCATACCCAAATTGTTAAAACCATTAAAAAAATGTTAAGAAGCTTCCTTGCCTATCTATTCCCCATTCTGATGCTTTTTAATTATGGAAACCGACACCTCTGATATTGGTTTTTTAGGTATACTCAAACAAAGACTTTCAAATCAAACTCAATAGTTGTTAGTAAGGTATTACTTAGCCTCATGGAATGATACACAGAGAAAGTACTCTACTATTAAGAAAGAATTATTTTCCATAGTTTTATGCATAACCAAGTTTGAAGATGTTTTAGTTAATAAAAGATTTTTATTCAGAATTGATTGTTCAACTGCAAAACATATTTTAGAAAAAGATGTTACGAATTTTATTTCAAAATAGGTTTTTACCAAATGGCAAGGTATTTTAAGTAATTTCGATTTTGATATAGAATATATAAAAGGGTCTTCAACTTCTCTTTCTGATTTTTTAACAAGAGAATTTTTGCAGGGAATTCCCAACTCACAACTGATTTGCTCCCCTAGACCCAACTATGTCCAAAAAGAAGATGTCCACATTAGACCTGTTTACAGCCTTTGCTTCCAGCCTAGGCCCAAAACCACTAAACACCCCTATTAATCCTTCTTCATCTGTTGGGCCTTCGTCCATTAAGAAAAATAAAAATAAAGAAAAGCCCCCACTATTTTTCTCAAGTGGTGGGAAAAGAAAAAGAACCATGTTCATATTTTCAAAAGCCCAACATGATGCAAATCTACTATCTTGAACCTGAAATGATGGCAGATTCATTCCTGTTACTATTTAGAAACTTTTTAAGCCCAATTTTTACTTCATTCCTCAACACCTAAACAAAACAAGGCTCTTTTATTAATTTGTTTTAGTTCATACTAAATCAACTGAAATTGAACATGTTATGGATGAAAATGAACCTAGTAAGATCTCTTACTCCAAGTGTAAGATTATTAATATCCCTACTGCTAAGGATTGGAAAAATCCAAATGAGGAAAGAAAATTTTCAAAACCTTATTCAATTGGTTACTCTTATTAAGACTATCAAGATGCTTGGTTTTTAGCCTTTTTGGTTAGACCCTTCAACCACTCGCGGTTCTTTTACTTTCATAAAGGAATGAATGTTAATTTTCCTGCTTGGTTCCAAGAATGGTGATATTACTTTAGTTGGCATCATACTCTTGCTCCTCTTGCGGTTTAAGAAGGTTTTCATGAATTTTTAGGAACAATTAAAAGGTCTGCTCAATGCCCATTATTATCTTTCACTTCCATTTTTGGGATTCCTTGGATTCTCACATGAAATTTTAAAACTACTAAGACTTGTCCTGAAGAATGGGAATTAGACCATGAGGTCATCATCCTTTGGAGGCATTTCAACGTTAAGTGGTTGGCTAATTTTAAAATTAACCAGGCTGATAAGAATGCAGTCATCCAATGGTTCAAATCTAAGTCAACAATAGCTCCCTATGCTAGTGTCCAACAACTGGAATTCCTTTCTTCTAAAAGAAAAATTCAAGCTAATCTTTCATCAGCAGCAAATAAAAAAGAATATAAACAGCTTTTGTTAAGAGCCCTTTCTAAAGTGTCAAGTGATAATGAAGAAGACATTGAAGAATCTGATTATGATCAATCCAACGAAGATGATTGCTTTGGTCTGCAGCTGACTCAGACAACATCTCTTTAATTGATCTATCAAGAATCTTTACTGTTTGTTACTTTTATTTGTCAACCATTTATGTCACTTTACTTTTACTCCTTTTAATGTTTAATACTTTAATTTATCGGACACCTGTCCTTAGTCTTATATGTTATGTTTTCCCTAGATTTATAACTTAGTTAAGTCTGTGGATTTTAATCATTGTTAAGTCCATTTTCATCTATAATTATATAAGAATTTTACTTGAGAAGGCAGAACTTAGAAAACAAGAAGAAAACATCTCTCTTGTTCTAGCCTCCCTCCCACTGTAATTATCTCTTTCTCTTGCAATAATATCTCTATTTTTTAAAAATTTTTTTCTTGCATCATCACTAAGTATGCTTTGTGCTTGCGTTTAATAACGATCTGGCACATCAGAAAGCTATATTGCATCACATTTAAATTTCTGCAAATTTATATTTTATTAGCAAAATTATCTATATAGTGCTTCGTTGTGTCGTGTTGGTATTAGAGTCTGTTGATATCTTGTGCAATGTCTGTGTTGGTCAGTTAAGTATTAGTCAGCCCGTTTACCCGTTGTTGTTAGGTGGTCCCACTTGGTGGTCCCTTAGTAATACCACAGACGCTTACCCTTGTATCTACGATCTCTGTTGTCATTTTGTCTAACTATAACAAATAGACTATTGAGAACCTTAACCTCATCTCCTTCTTCTTCTGCTTCCACCTCTCATGCTCTAAGTTCACTATTAGAAGATTATTCTTCAAATGCTAATATAAATTCTGAGGAAGTTAATATTGCCCAAATAGAAAATCAGTTACATAATCGGTCCATCCCTAAGAAAGATGTTAATTCAATATACAAAATTGGTTCATTTGATTTTATGTCTGATTATGCAATTAAACAAACTAAACAAACAATTTCTTTAAGTCATAAACATGAGAATATTCAATTACTCTCACTAGATGTTATTCTCAAATACCGAGAAAAATACAAGTTTATTCATCTTGGTATGGTGCAGGTAGTTGTTAAGCCATTATTTATATTAGACCTTGATATTCCTGTGTTCCTTTGTTTAAGAGATGCTAGGCATCAAAACTTTTTAAACTTTGTTTTAGTCATGGTTGAATCTAATTTAGCCAATGGTCCAATATATTTTAATTGTTATCCTAATTTTTCGGTATTTCTGTTTGATGGAAAAATTATGGATACTTTGTCTTTGACTATTAAGCTAAAGAATATAGATTTTGCTGCAAATTCTAAATCTATTGCTATAATCTGTAGAGTTTATTATAAGGTTATGACTACCACTATAAATACTAGCTCTAAGTGTAAATTTTTAAGAAAAGAAATTATGGTTTTTGAAGCCAATTCTCAACATAGTAAGATTCATGTTCCCAAAAATCTTAGATGACATGAACATAGCTAAGTTGGAACATGAAATCTTGAAGACATTTTCACTCCTAAACCCATAGAAACCGGATCAAGCTTATCCAATATAAGTGAAAGATTCGATGGATCTATTCAGATTCAGCTTGCTCCTTCTGTTCAAAATATTTTAGAATTCCAAAATAGCAGAAGATACACTTCTAGTCTCCTTAGAAGCCCATCTAGTACTTTTACTCCTATTATTATTCCAGCCCAAAATTTTCAAGAAGTGAGTCTTTTATTAGAGAAACACCTTCTCCTGCTACTCTTCAACAGGTTGACTTTTCTCCTAATATTCCTGGACCCATCTACAAAGAATCAGATCGAAGATCTGATGATGAGTTTTTTGTTAGTAATGACCCTGAGCAAAGCAGAATGTCACCATCTCCATCTCAAATGGAAAGATTTTCAACTATTAATATGATTTCAAAACCTTTTACTATTGACAAAGAATTTTTAAGAAAAGAGTTAGGAGAAGATTATAATAATGAAAAATAACATTGGTTTGTTACTCATTTTAATGTAGATCAGAGAAATAATTTAAGAGAAAAATATTATGCCCTTTTAAATGATATTAAATGCAATATTCGTTATTTTATTTGGTTTTCCTTTTACTGTCGATTAGAAGGAATTGATTTTCGATTTAAGGAAATTACTATTAATGAAAGGATTTCACAAAACTGGATTAGAACTACTGGAGAAGTTATTTCTAGTGTTCATCCTCTTTTAGATGAAACAAAAATAAATTTTCAAAATCATGATATAATTTATTCACCTTTTAAGAGAAATTAATGTGGTTGATGATCATTTAAAAGACCCTTCTTTAAGAGATATTCAGAATGTTCAATTTCAAAGTAATTATACAAATCGTATTTTACATTCAATTGCTAATCAACTTGATATAATAGAAATTCAAAGTTCTTTTAAGCCATCTACTTTAGGAAGTCAACCAACGGTTGACCCTGCCAAACCTCTTTTCAAACCCATTCAATTACCTGGTGATTGTAAATTATCTTTTGAAAAAGATATTTTGCAAAAAATATAAGAAAAATTAAACTCTTCTAATATTTCATCTTCTAATACTCAACCAAGAATTTTGGTTCTTTCAAAAGATGAAGAACAAGAAATTCAAAATTTAGAAGAACAGTTTCAAGAAACTTTTTCCATTAATAAAATTTTTCATAAAAATTACCCTACTATAAGAAATTATTACAAAAGACCTACTCCTCCTGATGTTCAATTCAAAGAACAAGAAGAAATGGTTCAATCTAGATATAATGGTGAAGCTATCTATGAATGAAATTTTGATGGTTTAAGCGAATATCTCATTTTAACTGTTTTACATGAGATGACTATGACTGCTTATGCTTATAAGACTAAGGTTCAAACTGATCCTGATACTGCTAAACTTTTAATTGTTGGGTACACTGAACAATTAAAAGGTTGGTGAGATAATTATATTACCGATGATAACAAAAATTATATTTTAACAACCACCAAAGTTGTTACTAGAATTGAAGGTCAAAGTACTGTTAGCACTAATGAACCTGATGTTGTTGCAACTCTTCTTTACGCTATTACTAAGAATTTTATTAGTGACTCTCAACAATTTCAGACACGTGTCTCTGAAGTTTTGTCTAACTTTTTCAGATTTTAGGTGGTATATATATATATATATATATATATATATATATATATATATATATATATATATATATATATATATATATATATATATATATAT
>CATIWR010060797.1:0-16199 GCA_949677035.1 Omphalea diandra
TAAACTAAATAGGAAAACTAAGGAAACATTATGATTGGTCAACAAGATTAGACCAAGATACTTTCCTAACTAAAGAATAACTCTTCCTAAATAGAAAAGGAAAAGGATTCAGCCTAATGAGGAAATCCTAATGGCATTAGGAAATATTGCCAACTAAGGAATTCTTGCAAGAATCTTTGACTTTAGGCCTTATTTCCTTGCTTACACAACTTGGGCTTCCTTTTACATGCCTTGGGCTTCTTTTTACATGTTTTAGACGAATTGGGTTGTGCTTGGGTGCTCTCCACAAGTTGGGCTCCATTGTATTAAGTTAAGTGCTCAATTTTAAGAGTTTAAGCTCCCATCAGCTTTTAATTGGCTTCACACATCCTTTACTCTTCTTGGGTTAATTAAAGTGCAATTCCTTATTGCATGAATGCTCCAATTACATCCTTAAACTTCTTTAGCCTTCCCTTTATGATTGGGCCTTGAAGTTGAAGTGGATCCTTTGCTAACTTGCCTTGGTTGTTTGCATCATTATGGCTAATGCAAAACCTTTATTACTCACAAAGGCTTACTTTAAAACCTAAAAACTAAATGTTTAAGGTTCACACTTAACCTCTTACAAGCAATCAATACTTCTCAATAAACAATGTATATAAGTAATTAAGAGATAAAGGCTTTAGAAATCAAATTATAAAAGTTTGGGCATAATAAATGAAAGTTCTCTTACATCTAAGTTGATTTTGGTAGAGTATTTATAGATTTCAATCATCGAAGAGTCTTTGCTAAGGAAACTATATGCAAATCTCCAAATTTTGGTAGGTAATTCTAAATTGAATGCTTGTCAAAGCATTTTCATGATCATAATCCTTGAATCGTAGTTGCAATGTGCTTTTCATATTGAGAATTACACTTTCGTTGTCAAGACTTTTAATTATGTCTAATGGCTAGTGACATGTGGTGTTTGATCATTGGTTTCTCAAAATTAGCCATTAGAATTCTCTACTATTTGTAGATGTCTCGATCATAATCTTTAATGTTACAGTTGCAATCATAGATCAACTAGATTAGTGAACTACAAGCATCATTGCAAACTAGACTATACCTTTTGACTCATTATTGAAGTTAAGTTGTAATTATGCGTTTTAGATTATGGTTGTAATCTTCAAAAATTCTAGTATCTCTTTAGGCATATGCATATGTCAAATGGCTTTATGGGTGACCGTTAGAACCCTTTTTAAAGAGGTTTAAACTTTGCAATTGTGACCTAGATGTGAATCATATAGTAAACTAGACTAGTGGTTTGTGTACCATTTTTAAGTTGGTTATAGTCACTATTGAGTTTTTTTTTTGTCACAATCCTTCTATCTTAGGTGCGATTTATAGGCTAATTTTAAGACTTTGAGATTATCACTGTCGTTAGACTTCCCAACTAATTTATATCTTACTTTATATAAAACCAATACTTAATTTAACCATTAGTACCTATCAATTTATGTTGTCAAGATCTAAAACATAATTTGACCAAGGTTTGACCACTTTATTCCAACAATATGTCTTTTTTTTATTTTGACAATTTAGATTGAATTTGTAAAGTATAATTCATCAATCATACATATTCTTATAGAATTTAAGTATTTGGAAGTCAAAATGAGTGTAGAAAGGTGTTCCTTATGAATGCATACAACTGAAAAACTTTTAAACAATGGATTTTATAGATTTCTTCACTCCCCTTAAATCAATGCTCCCCCTTAGTTATCTCAACCATATAATAGTTTACTGGTAACTTTGCACACATATTGTACACAAATACACTCTCTCGCTTTAGCATGAATAAAAAGGTAGGAATGGGGAAAAATAATGTGAGGGGGAATTTACATAATCAATTAATGAATTAATCAATACAAGCATTCATTTAGAAAATGGAGATATAGATAGAAAGCAAATTTTTCATTAAGATAAGTTAACCTAAACCTTATAATCAATTCACATATTTCAAGCATTTATAAGATTGTTTGATCATAAAGCTTGGGCCTATCAACTGAAAACCAGTAAAACATAAAAGAAACATAAAGTCAAGATGAAAAATAGAATGAACAAGACTATAAGTTAGGGAATTTCTCATCATTATCTTGATCTTCATCTTGTGCTTCTTCTTCTTCAGTTTCAAACTCCTTAAAATTAAGCAAGTAGGAAGGCTCAATCCTAAGTTTTTTTGGAATGTCAACTAAGTCCTCATGAAGATGACTAAGAAGTGTGAACTTTTTAAGAATTTTGTCTAACTTATTATCAATAGTCGACACAAAAAGAGTAAAAAAAAAAGGAGGAGGTTGAGTGGGAGACTTTAGCTCCTATTCTATTGGTGGCTTTTCTCCTTCTTCAACAACAAGCCTATGCCCCTTATGTTGTTGAAAGGCTTATTGAAGTCTAACCCCTTGTTGCCCAAGTAGATACTCAAACGTACGAGGTTAGATAACTTTCGCATTAAGCAAGTAGTTGAGGTCTAAAGGCTTGGCATTGGCTAAGTAGATTATTTTGAAAAATTATTCATTTTGTGGGTTTAAAGCACCCATATGCCTATATATGATAATGATGTGAGAAGAGAGAAGAATTTGGCAATGTTTTGACTTGCCTTAGTTGGTAAATTAATCAATAAAAATTTGGTCAGTTTAGATTGGTTTTCCCATAGTTAAGTAATAAAGAAAATAAAAATCCTTTTTAGATACTTTTTCATTTTCATCACCATAGATGATGATGGAAAAGATTATGATGTGGTGGAGAAACCAAAAGGTTAGGGAAGTAATATTTTTGGGTAGGGAGTTTTTTGAATCATGACAAGTTTCAATTGAAATCCAGCACCAAAATTCAGTAAAATTCAATTCACTAAGGTTCTAAGGGCCTTAAATTTGGAAACCAAGAAAGGAACAAAAGGACTCATAAGTTATGAAGAAAGGCTTGCCAAAGCATGTAAAGAAAACCCCACACATACCAGCTTCAATGGGAGCATCTCGATTTAACACCATTATAGTGAAAAATTCCTTTGTAATTTCATCGCATTTGAGCTCTTCTTTAAATATGAATTGCTTTCATCCAAGTTTAGAAAAGTAGGACTTTATCTCTCTTTCTATCTTGAGAGCTTCGAATGTGAATTGTGAGCGAATTTCATTGGGAAGAATAGGTATGTTCTTTAGCATTTCATGCTTGTTATTCTTCTCGGGGGTAACTCCCCTCATGAGATTGAGAAAAGGTTTTCTTGATGGAGGTGAGGTAGAGGTCATAAGGGCTTTGTCCTTATTGGTGTCCTTAAGTGGTTTTTGTTTAGACGTATTTGAGAAAAGAATATTAGAAAGTAGGTAGAAGAAGAAAAAACTTAGATAAATGAGAGAGTTTAAGAGGAAATAAAGAAAATAAGAGAGGAAATGTTAGTGAAAGAGAAGGCTGGGGAAAGGTTTAAATAGCTAGAGTTGAGATGAAAAAGGCTAAAAATCCATTAAATGCTCAAAATAGTTATTAGACAACAAAGAGCTATTACCCATCAAATGTTGTAATTTGTGATTGCTAAACAAGAGTTGCAATCACGAATTCTAAAAGATGTGAGTAACAACTAGTATGACCTCAAAAAGATGCACTGGAAATCATTAAAATTTTAAAAATTTGAAATGTCATGGTGATGAAAGTTAGGTTAGGAGCACGACAATTGAAAAAATTGAAACATCAAAAGTATATTAATCTGGACCTCAATTGTAGACCGCGGTTGTGATTTATAAGCCAATTTTAAGAACAAGCTTAAATACAAAATATTTGAAATGCTTCAAATATTAAAAGATTAAATTGATGCCTAGATGATTTATCCAAACATGTGAATATGGAAAAAATGCAAGTTAAATCAATTCATCACAACACACTTAGGCAACATAAAACATCAAAGTCATAAGTGTATGTATATACACATACATACAAACATACATATATATACATACAAACATACATGCATACATACATTGTACATACATACATACATACATACATGCATGTGTGTATATATATATATATATATTAGAGGTTATGATGCGAAGTTTGTGTGTTAGAATTCAAAGGCAATTGGGATGATCATTTGCCATAAAATGGAATTTGCATATAATAATAGTTATCACTCCAACATTGGCATGGCACCATATGAAACTTTATATGGTATGAAATGTAGAAGTCCAATTTGTTAGGATGTTGAAGGGATGAGATAGTTAAAAGGTCCCGAGACAGTACAAGATAAAGTGGCCAAAATCCAAGTAGTTAGAAAATGTTTACAAGCTACTCAAGAAAGGCAAAAAGGGTATGTTGATGAACATAAGCGAGAGATTGAATGTCTGGTTGGAGATAAAGTATTTTTGAAAGTTTCACCATGGAAAGACATTATTAGGTTTTGTAAAATAGGAAAGTTGAGTCCAAGGTACATTGCACCATATGAGATCATGGAGAGAATTAGGCCTTTGGAATTACTAGTAGAATTATCTCAAATACATGATGTGTTCCACGTTTCTATGCTTCGAAGGTATCGATATGATCCTAGCCATGTATTATCAGAGCTAGAGATTGAATTGTCTGATGATATTACTTATCATGAATAACTGATTGAAATTATTGATCAGCAACTAAAACAGTTAAGGAATTGACTAATACCTATGGTTAAAGTGAGATGGAGTCATCACTCACCTAAGAAGGCCATTTGGGAAGTAGAAGAACACATGAGGTGATAATATCCCTATCTATTTTAAAGTTCTAATAAGTAAACATTTTGAGGATGAAATTTCTATAAAATGGGGAAAATTGTAACATCCTCAAACCAAATCATATGCATTTTAATTACATTATATTTGAATATATGCATTGGATAATTAATTGTTTAGACATGTGAATTGGAGAAACACGATGATGACACTTGCACCATTACATTTGGGACACTTGAATATATATGTAATGTTTGTATGGTTGCATGGAAAATTATCTTATGTTGTGTGCATGTCATAGTATCATAAATAATGGTATTTTAGAGCTTATTCAAAAGTATAAGGAGCATATAGGGATTAGGAGATGGATGAAGGCGCTTAAAGAGTGAAGAAGAGGGATTAAAAAAAGGAAAAGTGAACTTTTAACCAATAGAAATGAAACACCATGATTTTGTCTTGTTGTAATAGGCTTACAAGTGTAATTTTTAACTATTTAGGATTAGAATCGAGGGGTTAGACATGAGGTATAATAGAAGAAAGAGAGAGTTAAGGAAGAAGGAAATAAAGGAAGAAGAAGAAGAAGAAAAAGACGAAGAAGAAGAAGAAGAAGAAGAAGAAGAAGAAGAAGAAGAAGAAGAATAAGGATAGGAAGAAGAGTGAGCTGCCTAGGAAAAAATCCTAAGGTTTTCTAATTCTAAGACATTAGGTAAGTTAATTTATCTTCTTTTAACATGAAATTAACCCCTCATGTCATGTTAATTATGCATGGTTAGTGAGAATTATGAAGTATTTGAGATAAAACTCTTAGATGGAAGTTGAAATTCAAGAGAACAAGAGCTGATTGTGTGATTTTACTGTTAGAACAAAATTTTGTACCCACGATTTCATAACACTAGAAGATGAATTATTGAAAGTGAAAAATATGAATGTTGTGGCTTGATGTTTCATATAAATGCATATGAAACAATGATTTTGTGTGTATGAGGAGATATATGAAACATTTTTACTTGATTTTGTGTGTGTGAGGAGATATGGCTCCTTTATTAGGGATGGTTCATAACTAACCGAAATGGCCTTAGTCTTTCTGTTTTTTCATATTTTGATGGCCTTATGTTCTGATTTTAACAAAGTAAAAAACATGAAATTTGTAGCTTTGTATCCCCTCTAAATACATGTAAATAATTTTTGATTGATTTGCATTGTGGAAAGAGATATGGCTCATTAAGTCTGACCTTATACCCAGATGAAACCTCACCTTTCTTTTAATTTTGTATTCCAAGAATTTGGTAGCCATAGATTCAAAATTTGATGATGGTTCAAACTTAAATGTTGTATATTTATGTCTGATATACATGCCTATGAAATATTTTGCCAAATCCAGCATGGTTGTTGAGATATTGTCCTTTCATCAAGACTATTTGTCGACATGTTACAAACCTGCTCACCTTGAGATTAGTCATTTGTTTTGGTGACTTTATAGACTGAATTAGACAATGAATACATGAAAAATGTTCCTTTATATGTTTTGTAACTGATGGTAGATTGTTATTGCAACTGGATTTGTATAATTTGAGATACACCCAAGAATATAAGACCTACTCAGATTAAGATGACATTGCAATAGGTTAAAATTAAAAAATTCACCACATTTTCTGTATGTCTGATATTGGCTTGAAATTTGAATATGTTGTATCATTATGTATCTAGTTTGTTAGAACAAAAGAATCAAATAATTTGGATGAGTATATTTATAGTTATTGATGTGAGAGTATAGCAAGCTCAGGCTGCCATATAAATAAAATATGCATATACACTAGGTTCGCTTGCATGAATCATGCCATAGTTGCATAACAAGATGAAAATCTTACTTTATCATCACAAATTTATTTGGTGTAATAAAATAGGTCCTCGAGGCATTGAAGATAATAGTAGGAATAAATTGAGATCGTCCACGGCTTGATTAGCTTGAAGGAGGAGGTAAGTAAATAGCTAATGGTACTCTACATGTGATTGGTTAAATGTCATGAACATATACTCAATGGAATGAAATGTTGTTTAATGTGATGATATTGAGGAACACATTGATGAAAAGATTGTTATACTCTTGATTTATTTATTTTCATGAAATGTTGATAAATTATGACTTGGGAATGAGAGTATGTGGTGATATGAGCTGCCAAAGTTATGGGTATTGTTCTTAGACATTATATTACTAAAATTTTGGTGGATTTATAGTTGATTTGTTGAAGGAACAATACTTGATGTTGTTGGCAAGTGACACTATTCATAGCCTGTGTGCAATGATAGATAATAGCTTGTGTGGCAATGATATCTATAGCCTATGTGGCAATAACATTTGATAGCCTGTATGGCAATTGTTTTTATAACATGTGTGGCAATAAGATATAACAACTTGTGTGACAATAACATTTAATTGCCTATGTGGCAATGATATTTATAGCCTGTGTGATAATGATATCTATAGCTTGTGTGGCAATAAGATATAACAGCTTTTGTGGCAATAACATTCGATATCTATAGCATATGTGGTAATTAAATATATAGCCTATGTGACAACAAAAAATGAAATCTTTTGTGGTAGTGATATTGATGGTCTAAGTGGCATTTAAGAGTAAAAACTCTTTATTTTGTGCATGGATATGATGATGAATTATTAATATTTAAATTTTTATTATGTTATTTGAGATTGATGTATCATTATGCATTTACTTATTGAGTATGCAAGCTCACTTTTTTACATTAAAATTTATTCCAGGAAGAGTAGAGTAAAGATTGCATATAGTTACATTTCGAAGTTGCTATCTAGCAGTCTAATAGAGGTTGATCCAGTATGCAGTCTATTAGTATTTAGTTTGTTTAGCCATGTATACTTTGTTGTAAATAGTTACTATGTTGTGAACAAGAGACATAGTGTAAGAAAAAAAAAATTGAAATCATGTCTTTTAATGACAATGGATAAATAAAGAGAATTTTAATTATTAGTAAATGGGATGTCACATTTTAGTGCTATTATAGCAGGTAAATGATTATGTAGACATGTATAATATGAATGTAATATATATGATATTTGCATTATGTTAATCTTACATGCATTGGCATAGAGGAGTATGGATGCACCTGATAGAGTTCATACTGGTCCAGAGGTTAAAGATGAATCTGTTGAGTCTGTTCATGCACGTGAGCATGTTGACGATGTTGCATAGAATTTTGAGATGTCATGAAACACAAGTGTAAACCTAAATATCATACAATTTGTCGAGATGATGTAGAGATCTGCAATAAAAGCATATGTAGGACTTGTTATAGATAGGAATTATGATAGATTGAAGAAGGAAAAAGTAATTGACTTTGAGGGCACTGCAGATCTTGCTGAGGCTGAGGAGTGGCTTATAAGAATTGAAAGAATCTTAAATATGCTTGAATGCATCCTAGAGCAAAGTTGAAGTATGTAGTATATTTGCTTTAAAAGAATAACTTAGATTTGTGGGAGACTATTCCAGGTAGCTTTATTCAATTAATGACATTAACTTGAATGATTTTCTAAGTGAGTTTGCAAAATAAATAAATAAATAAATAAAAGTAAACACCGTTAGTATAATTTTATAAAAAGAAGATGAAATTTTCTAACTAAAGTAGAATGATATAATGATTGCAGATTATGAGGTATAATTTGTTAAAACTCTTGAAATATATCCCAAAGTATATGGCTACAGAGGAATTGAACTACTAGAAGTTTGACAAGGGACTTAGGTTAAATTTAAGATTGATTAGCAGTCTAACCAACTAATTATACTACATGATTAGTAGTAACTACTTAAGTTAAGGAGGTGATCTAAGAGAAGAATGCAATTGAGATTAAAAGAAAGAGAAGTTATGTAGGATGAAGTGGAGAAGTCAATAGGGCATCAAAAAGGGGGTGGTTTTACATTGTCTGATGGATAAGGATTTTAAAGAGGTATTAATAATCAAATAGATAAAGGATAGAGTCAACCTAGTAGATTAGCATTAATAGCATTTGGCAGAGGTAGCTATGGTGGTTTTGAAGGCTTAAAGGGTAGGAAAGGACCAATTGATGTAATGGGGAGAGTTGTTGCCCCCATTTGTAATATTAAAGGAATAACTCATTTTTGAGAGTGTTAATGACTTAAAAGGGTTACTTACTATACTTATAGACAGTCAGACCATATAAGCCAAGATTGTCCAATGATAGGTGTAATTGGAGGAGAGTCTCAAGTAGTTATGGGGAGAATGTTCATGACATAAGTAGAAACAAAGTGTGCAAAATTATCCAGTGCTAGTATGTGATGTCATGTTACCTATAAATTTGATATTGATCAATTTTAAGGAATCTGATGTTATTATAGGTATGGATTTTCTAGATTTTCATACTAAAGAGTTGATAATCAAATCTTCAGGACAATTAAAGAGTTATAATTGTTAGGGAGAACAAAATTGTTCCCACTTGTTTGACCTCAAGTATTTAAGAATTTCAATTAATTAAAAAAAAAAAAGTTGTGATGCATTTCTAGTTAGTGCAGTGGACACCAATGTTCATAATCTAAGGTTAATAGACATTTCTGTAATGAAAGAGTTTCTAAAAGTATTTCTTAATGACTTACCTGATCTACCACCACATAGAGAAGTTGATTTTAATATTGAGACCTTACTAGGAGTGGCATCTATATCTATTGCATCATGCCAAATGACAGTGATGGAGTTCTAAGAATTAAAGAAATAATTTAAAGAGTTGTAGGAAAAAGGTTTCATTTGACCTAATACATCTCCTTGGGGGCACCAGTGTTATTTGTGAAGAAAAAGGATGGGAGTATACAATTGTCTATTGATTATAAGTAGTTGAATCAAGTAACAATAAAGAATAAATATCCCTTACTGAGAACTAATGATTTGTTTGTCCAACTTCGAAGAGCAACTGTATTTTTAAAAATTGAGTTGAATTTGGGTATTGGTAGTTGAGGGTTATTGAGCCAGACATTCCAAAAACTGTTTTTCATACTAGGTATGGTCATTATGAGTTTCTTTTATACCTTTTGGGTTAACTAATGCACCAATAACATTTATGGCATCAATGAATCGTAACTTCCAACAATATCTTGATAAGCTTGTAATTGTGTTCATTGATGACATTCTCATATACTCACAAAATCATGAGGAGCACGAGCAACATCTGAGAATCGTATTGCATATCTTAAAGGAAAAATAGTTATATGCCAAATTGAACAAATGCGACTCTTAGATGGAACAAGTGATCTTTTTAGGGCATATTGTGTCTAGACATAGTGTTCAACCTGATCCAGCTAAGGTGAAAGCCATTTTAGAGTGGGATCCACCAAAAAATGTATCAGAGGTATGTAGTTTTCTTGGGTTTGCTGGTTATTAATATAGACGAATTGTGGAAGGATTCTCCATTATTGTTAGGCCATTGACAAAATTATTATGGAAGAATGTAGCATTTAAATGGGATTATCAAGGTCATCAAAGTTTTGAGGAATTAAAGAAAAGATTAACTACGACACCCATATTGACATTACCATCAACAAATGGTGGATTGGTAATATACACTGATGCATCAGGATGGGGGTTAGGTTATGTATTGATGCAGCATGGAAAAGTGATAGCTTATGCTTCTCGATAGCTAAGGCCTCATGAGCTGAATTATCCTACACATGACTTAGAGTTGGCAACCATTGTGCATGTCCTAAAAATTTAGAGGCATTACTTATATGGAGAGACATTTCAGATTCTGACCATAAAAGCTTGAAATATATTCCAACATATAGAGAATTGAACCTAAGGCAGAGAAGATGGATGGAATCATTAAAGGACTATGATTGCACTATTGATTATCATCTGGGTAAGGCTAATGTTGTTGCTGATGCTTTGAGCCGAAAAGCCTTAGATGTTATTGCCGGTATGGTTGGTTATAATTTGACATCCTTGGTTAATCTTCGCGCTTTAAATGTAAAATTTGAGATTGAGAATGTGACAACTTTAATGGCTACTCTTTAGTTAAAGCCTATGGTAGATGACAAAATTAGAGAAGTTCAGATGAAGGATCCATATTTGCAGAAAATGCTATAGAAGATACATAAAGGTAAGAAGACTAATTTTTCGATTAGAGATGATGGGATTATAACGATGGGTAGTCGAGTCTGTATACATGATGTTGATGGTTTGAGATAAGAGATTATGCAGAAGGCACATAATGCACCATATGTTATGCATTCGGGAAGTACAAGAATGTATAAAAACTTGTGGTCACATTTTTGGTGGTCAACGATGAAGAAAGATATCGCTGAGTTTGTATTGAGATGTTTAACCTACCAACATATCAAGGCAGAACTTTAAGCATTGATAGGAAAGTTGCATCTTTTATCTATTCCCGTATGGAAATGGGAGAAATTTTTAATGGATTTTGTTATCGATTTGCCTTAGACATAAAAAAGGCAAAATGTTGTTGGGGTTATTATAGATGGACTCACAAAATATACACACTTCTTACCTATACGACAAATAGATTTACTTCATAGACTAGCTAAAATATATGTTGTTGAGATTGTGATATTACATGACATTCTTATTTCTATTGTGTCAGATAGAGATCCTCTATTCACTTCTCATTTTTGGAATGGGTTACAAACAACCTTGGGTACTCGTTTGAATTTTAGCATTGCTTTTCATCCACAAACTGATTGTTAATTAGAGAGGACTATTCAGACATTAAAGGATATGATGCGAAGTTTGTGTGTTAGAATTCAAAGGCAATTGGGATGATCTTTTACCATTAATGGAATTCACATATAATAATAGTTATCACTCCAGCATTGGCATGGCACCATATGAAGCTTTATATGGCAGGAAATGTAGAAGTCCAATTTGTTGGGATGTTGAAGGGATGAAACAGTTACAAAATCCTGAGATGGTATAAGATACAGTGGCCAAAATCCATGTAGTTAGAAGATGTTTGCAAGCTGCTCAAGAAAGGCAAAAAGGGTATGTTGATAAACATAGACAAGAGATGGAATATCAGGTTAGAGATAAAGTATTTTTGAAAGTTTCACTATGGAAAGGCATTATTAGGTCTTATAAAACAGGAAAGTTGAGTCCAAGGTACATTAGGCCATATGAGATCATAAAGAGAATTAGGCCTTTGGCATTACCAGTAGAATTATCTCAGATACACGATGTGCTCCACATTTCTATGCTTCAAAGGTATCGGTCTGATCCCAGCCATGTATTATCAGAGCCAAAGATTGAATTGTCTGATGATATGACTTATCATGAACAACCGGTTGAAATTCTTGATCAGCAACTAAAATAGTTAAGGAATCAAATAATAACCATGGTCAAAGTGAGATGGAGTCATCACTCACATAAGGAGGCCAATTGGGAAGTAGAGGAACACATGGGACGATAATATCCCTATATATTCTAAAGTTTTAGTAACTAAAAATTTTGAGGATGAACTTTCTATAAGAGGGCGAGAATTGTAACATCCTCAACCCAAATCATTTGAATTTTAATTATGTTATATTTGAATATATGCATTGGATAAATAATTGTTTAGACATGTGAATTAGAGAAATACGATGATGACACTTGCACCATTACATCTAAGACACTTGAACATATATGTAATGTTTATATGGTTGCATGGAAAATATCTTATGTTGTGTGCATGTTATAGTATCATAAATGATTGTATTTTAGAGCTTATTTAAAAGTATAAGGAGCATTAGGGATTAGGAGATGGATGAAGGTGCTTAAGGAGTGAAGAAGAGGGATTAAAATAGGAAAAATAAACTTCCAACTAATAGAAATGAAACACCATGATTTTGTCTTGTTGTAATAAGCTTACAAGTGTAATTTTTAACCCTTTAGCATCAGAATTAAGGGTTTAGAAATGAGGTATAGCAAAAAAAAGAGAGAGCTAAGGAAGAAAAAAAGAAAGGAAGAAGAAGAAGAAGAAGGAGAGGAAGAAGAGTGAGCTGCCTAAGAAAGAATCCTAAGGTTTTCTAATTCTAGGACATTAGGTAAGTTAATTTATCTTCTTTTAACATGAAATTAACCCCTCATGACATGTTAATCAGACATGCTTAGTGAGAATGATAGAGAATTTGAGATAGAACTATTGTATGGAAGTTTAAATTCAAGAGAACAAGAGCTGATTGTGTCAATTTTGCTGCTAGAGCAAAAATTTGTACCCACAATTTCATAATGCTAGAAGAAGAATTAGGGAAAGTGCAAAATATGAAAGTTGTATCTTGATGTCTCATATAAATTCATATGAAACAGTTTTACTTGATTTTGTGTGTGTGAGGAGATATGGCCCCTTCATTAGGGTTGGTTCATAACCAACCGAAATGACCTCAATTTTTCTATATTCTTACATTTTGATGGCCTTATGTTCTGATTTTGACAAAATGGAAAACATAAAATTTGTATATTTATATGTCCTTTAAATACCTATAAATCAGGTTTGATTGATTGGCTGTGTGGGAAAAGATATGGCTCATTGATTTGGACTGACCCTATACCCAGATGAAACTTCACCTTTCTTTTAATTATGTTTTCCAAGAATTTGATGGCCATAGATTTAGAATTTGATGATGATCCAAACTTGAAAGTTGTATATTTATGTCTGATATACATGGCTATAAAATAGTTTTGCCAAACCCAACATGGTTGTTGAGATATTGTCCCTTCATCATGACTGTTCATCAATATGTTACAAACTTGCTCACCCTGAGATTTGGTCCTTTATTTTGGTGAACTTTATAAACTGAATTAGATAATGAGTAAAACATGAAAAATTTTCCTTTATATGTTTTGTAACTGATGGTGGATTATTATAACAACTGGATTTGTAAAAATTGAGATACACCTAAGAATGTAAGACCTACTCAGATTGATATGACACTGCAACAGGGAAAAATTCAAAAATTCACCACATTTTTTGTATGCTTAATATTGGCTTGAAATTTGAATATGTTATATCATTATGTGTCTAGTTTTTTTGAAAAGAAGAATCAAGTAATTTTGATGAGTATATCTGAAGTTATTTATGTGAGAGTATAGCAAGCTCATGCTACCATATAAGGAAAATATGCATAAACACTAGGTCCACTTGCATGAATCATGCCATAGTTGCTTAACAAGATGAAAATCTTAATTTATCATCATGAATTGATTTGGTGTATCAAAATAGGTCTTTGAGGCATTAAAGATAATAGTGGGAAAAGTCGGGATCGTTCACCGCTTAATAAGCTTAAAAGAGGAGGTAAGTAAATAACTAATGGTACTATACGCGTGATTGGTTAAATGCCATGAACATATACTCAATGGAATGAAATGTTGTTTAATGTGATGATATTGAGGAATACATTGATGAAAAAATTGGTATACTCTTGATTTATCTATTTTCATGAAATGTTGATAAATTATGACTTGGGAATAAGAGTATGTGGTGATATGAGCTGCCAAAGTTATCAATGTTGCTATTAGGCATTAAATTGTTGAAGTCTTTGTGGATTTATAGTTGATTTATTGAAAGAATAATACTTGATATTGCTGGCAAGTCACACTATTCATAGCCTGTGTGGCAATGATAGATAACAGCTTGTAGGGCAATAACATTTGATAGCCTGTGTGGTAATAAAATATATTAGCTTGTGTGGCAATCACATTTGATAACCTGTGTGACAATGGTATCTATAGCCTGTGTGGCAATAATATATAACAACCTGTGTGGCAATAACATTCGAGAGCCTGTGTGGCAATGATATCTATAGCCTGTGTGGCAATAGTATTCGATAGCCTGTGTGGCAATGATATCTATAGCCTGTGTGGCAATAACATTCGATAGACTGTGTGGCAATGATATCTATAGCCTTTGTGGCAATAAAATATAATAGTATGTGTGGCAATAACATTCGATAGCCTGTGTGGCAATGATATTTATAGCTTGTGTGGCAATAAAATATAACAGCCTGTGTGGCAATAACAATCAATAGCCTGTGTGGCAATGATATCTATAACCTATGAGGCAATAAAATATAATAGCCTATATGACAATAACATTTGATAGTCTGTGTGGCAATGATATTTATACCCTGTGTGACAATAAAATATAATAGTTTATGTGGCAATGATATCTATAGCCTAGGTGGCAATAAAATATATAGCCTATGTGACAACCAAAAATGAAAACCTTTGTGGTAGTGATATTGATAGGCTATGTGGCATTTAAGAGTAAAAACTATTTATTTCGTGCATGGATGTGATGATGAGTTATTAATATTAAATGTTCATTATGTTATTTGAGATTGAAGTATCGTTATGCATTTACTTACTAAATATGCAAGCTCACTCTTTTGCATTAAATTTTATTTCAGGAAGAGTAGACTAAAGATTATGTCCAGTTACATTTCGAAGTTGCTGTCTAGTAGTCTAATAGAGGTTGGGCTAGTATGCAGTTTATTAGTATTTTAGTTTGTTTAGCCATGTATACTTTGTTGTAAATAGTTACTATATTGTGAACAAGAGACATAGTGTAAGAAAAAAATAATTGAAATATGGTATTTTAATGACAATGGATAGACAAAGAGAATTTTAATGATTAGTAAATTGGATGTGACATATATCTATCTATGTATGTGTGTGCGTGTGTGTAAAATTCATCTAGCATCAAATATACAACAATGTATGCAAACATTGAGACTTGGCTTCACTTTAGAGTGCTCCCATCAATCATTCCTAACTCTTTTTTGATGAAATTCATCATTTCCTCGTTAAAGTGTTTAGTGAAAATATTGTCTAATTGGTGTTTTATGTCAATAAATTTTAAAACCACTTACCATTTTGCATATTGTCTCTTAAGAAATGATGTCTAATATCTATATGTTTGCTTTTTTAGTGTTGGATGGGATTTTTGGAATGATTTGTTACACTTTGTGACATTTGACAAGAATAATATCAACACCTTTACCATAGTCCTTGTGCTTTTATTTCATGCAAAATACTAGATTGCAACAACGACCTATTGCTGCATATTTTGCTTTAGCAGTGGACAAGACAATCAAAACTTGTTTCTTACTAAACTGATAAACAAGACATTTACCAATTGATTGACAAGTTTTAAAACTGCTCTTTCTATCACACAAACTACCTACACAATCTGCATTTGAATATCAAATAAGGCTAAAAGATGATTTTTGATACGAACAAGGTTGGATTCATCCTTACCCATATGCTAAAGAGTTAGTTGCCTAAAATCTATCAAACCAAGCATTGGAGTTTTGATCTTTAAATCCCAACTAGACCTCTAGAAAACTTGTTTCTAGCAACCTAAGTTATAAAGATTCATAGTTGTGTTAACTCAAACCTTAAATTAGCCAAGCCAATTTAAGATAAGAATTAACAAGTTTGTGAAATTATTAAGCCTTCACTCAACAA
>CATIWR010060800.1:0-17215 GCA_949677035.1 Omphalea diandra
AAGCAGCCGGCCAAGCTCATCTGGTGAGCCTGGTGAGAATCGGTCAAGCCGGCTGCTCTCAAGCAGTGGTAGATTATCCACAACCCACAGGGTGCAACCTGGTTTTGAGTCCAAATCATCTTCTTTTACTCGTGCTACAGCTACAAGAGGTGGTCGTGATGATGCACTTAGGAGCTTTGAGCTCCTGTCCATTGGAACAGGAAAAAGGAAATGAGCAGTGGATTGTCACTAAGGATTTCCTTGAGGGAATTCTCCTTTCATAATTTTTTTCCAAGATTTCAGCATTATGATGGTATGTTAAGCAGCTTCTTTGTATATGTGTGCCCGTTCTTGGGTTCCATTCACTGCAAAAGCACAACCAAGTATCACGTGTAAAGGCTCCTGGATCGGTGTACCTCTAGGGATTCTTGCAATTCTAAGGCCTACTGGACTCTGTGAGGGAATGAATCATTTCGCATTAGGGAATTGTCTATATTTGAGATACTAGTAACTGTATTAAATAACACTTGTATTTTTTTTTCCCCGGAAAAGAGAACTGAAATGAAAAGACTGATGTCAACTCAGCGTTCTCTGTGTGTTATCTTTTATTTTCTCTTCCTGAAGCTTATATATTTGCATAACGCAATCTATGAGAGGAAATTTATTCACTCTAGTATAAGTTGAATCATGGAATATTGTGGCTCTTAGTTTATTTTTTTCTTGTTTTTGTGATTCTAGAAGCATAAGGTGTTTTGTGATCGGAAGGATCTTAGCAAAGTGGAAAATTAAAAAGTATGTTACGATATTTGGTGTTACAAAAAAATTTTGTCAATCGATGGTTTTCCCAGATTTTGATTGTTGTGACAAAGTGACCATGCTCTTATCTTGTCATATTGTGAAGCTCATAGGATTGGTCTCACTTATTCAGTATTATATCGTTGTATTCTGTTACTTTACATGAGTGATCCTGCAGCTGAAGTTGAAGTGATGTTTGTAGGTGGCCTATTTCGGTTTCTGTTTTTAATTGTCTGTGCATGTGGTCGGGGCCCCTGACAGTTTCTTTATTATTTACATCATTTTCAATTTCAGTCATATTGTTTTCTTTTATTATCGTCTATAAAGTAGTAATATGGACACCCGTATGGGACAAGTTGACGATCCGCCAAAAAATATATAATACATTCAAACGAGGCATGAACTCTAGCACTGTACCCTACGTCTTAGGAAAAGTAACAACTCTCATATCTTGATCAAGCAACTTACTAGGGCCGAACTTGCAGGATAGGCAGCCATACTGCTCTCCAAAACCACTTACAGCGAACACATCAACAAATTGGTTTCCTTCTCTAAAAACATGTTGGGATTGCAATACCCAATCTATACCAGCCATTCTCTGAATATCCTGGACTAGGGGTCTTGTGGTTCTCATTGTGCTGTTAGTAATGGCCGCAATAACCTCTTGATTGTCACATTCTACTACCAGCTTTTTAACTCCACGACTACTTGCAACTTGAAGACCATGCCAAACACCCCCCCTCCCCCCCCCCCCCCCAACTGGCAAATTATATTATGAACTTATATCCATAATACTTTGAGCCCGTTTGGGATTGAGTTTAGAAGCCCAAAAAATAGGTTTAAAACAAAAATCAGAAAATCAAAGTGTTTGGTTATTGTACCAAAAGTTAGTTTAAAAAATAGGAAACTAAATTTGTAATCAAAAGTCATATTTCTCCACAAAACGCTGATTTAATAAAAAACACAGGAATCAATTTTTTTTTGTTGTTCAAATATGTCATTAATGAATTAAAGTAATTACAATTATGTAACATATAAAACTCATATCTCTTCACTTCACTCTTTAGTAAAAACGAGTTGCACTTTTTTTTTCTTGTTTCTTTCTTTCTCATATGCCCTAACCCTAACTCCCTTCTTCTTGTTCTTTTTTTTTTTCCCTTTCTTCAACGTTGCTCCTCTCTCCAGTCTTCTCACTGTCACTTTGATTTACCTGGCTCTGATCGTGATTCAGCTATTCACAACTCTTTTTTATTCTGTCTACTATTTTTTTGAATTTCAATTTCAAGATTTGGATTAATGTTTGCTCTTTCTTTTTTATTTTTAATTTGGAGCTTAATTTTACAGTATAATCTACTGCTAACTCATTTTTTTTTTGTATTTTCTTGAATTTATTATTATTTTAATAGATTGAGTTATTTTTATTTTATTTTAGTTATTTGTTTTGACCTTAAAGATCCAAATCTGTCA
Organism: Omphalea diandra; assembly: GCA_949677035.1. NCBI lineage: Eukaryota > Viridiplantae > Streptophyta > Magnoliopsida > Malpighiales > Euphorbiaceae > Omphalea > Omphalea diandra. The sequence goes on from CATIWR010060800.1 coordinate 2,242, forward strand.
TGTTCAAGAATTGATCGTTCAATGTGCTTTTTTGTGGCCTATGAACAACAAAGCAAGAATTATTGTGTTTCGCTATTTTGTTATTATTGTTACAATATTCTACCTTCAAAACGATGACAGATTGATGGGCTAGTTAATTGTTACAATATTCTAGCAATATTGATAGGTTTTGCTAAACCACTTGATTGCTTCTTTGTGTACCTAAAACTATGATGCTATGCACTGCCACAATATTCTAGCAATATTGATAGGATTATTTTGCTTCTAGAATCATACCTAAAACTATTATGTTATGCACTGCCACTTGATTGCTTCTTGGGATTATTTTGTTGAACATATCAATTTTGCTAGCCTATCAATATTCTACTATCAATAGATAAATATTAAAAATAGGATTCTTGTTGGGGTTAGTTTATAAATGAGTGCAAAGCACCTTGTAAATTGTTGATTAATGGGGAAACTTATATTTATCTAAGCGTTCAAATGTTGGACATGGTGATGGTTCCATCATAGTTTTAGGTACACAAAGAATAAAATGTTTTCATTAGGATTGGAGATGAGGTAAAATATTTTCTTAATTAAAAAATTAAAAGAAAAATATTATGGTTAGTTCTCTGCTTGCATTGTTATTTTTTAGTTCCATGAAGCTGAATATTTAATCTTTAATTAGTTAAAATTATATGAATAAAATATTAAAAGAGCCAATTGCAGTTTATTAAAAATGAAAATTTGTTGAAATTATCATAACTACTTGTATGCATGTTATTTCATATTTGATACTGTGACTTATACATACAAATGTGTATTAATATTTCAAATCTTTTCATATTATAGTTTACTTATATTTCATTTATATAATATTAGGATAATTGTTACAAAAAAAAAAGAGTGGACCTAAAAATCAAATGAGTCAGGAGAATGAAAATAAAATTGCTAAAGCAAAGTGGACGCATGATGTGTTGGGAAGTTTTTTAGATATTTGTGTACAAGCTATGCAAAAAGTCTTTGACCTGAGATCCATTTATCAAAAGAAGGATGAAAGTATGTACTTTATGAGTTCCATAGTGAGACTAAATTAAATTATGATAAAGTTAAATTGAAAAATAAATGGGATTCAATGAAGAAGGAATGAAAGTTTTTTCAAGAATTGATAGGTAAAGAGACTAGATTAGACTGGGATACAAAGAAAAACACTATTGCTACATCTGATAACTGATGGGATGAGAAAATTAAGGTTAGCATTTATTCATAACATTTTTAGCTTTATTTGTAGCTATCTATTTAAATCAATTTTTTTCTGAAATTTATTTTTTAGTTGTCTATTATTCTTTAATTATGTAGGCTAAACAAATCTATAAAAATTTTTGAAGTCATGAAATTTCTCAAAATTTGCTAGAAAGATGGATATCCTATATATGGACACTATTCCTATTGGAGAGAAAGCTTGGGCTCCATCTATTGGTGTGTTAATTGATGAAGATGGCAATGAAAATGGTATTGAAAATGATACTGTTAATTTAGAAGGTAATGGTGACTCTGAAGACGAGCCTAAATTTCTTAAGAATTTGAGTCAATAGATATGTAATGATTTACAAGGCACACGAGGGATTCATACCGATAGCTATTCAAATGAATCAAGGCAAGAAAGAAAAGGAAAAAAGCAAACAAGTTAAGAAGGATGACAAATTGAAGAAAATAAAAAAACAATCAAGTGGTTCAACAAAATTGTCACAACAGATTGATAGAGTAGTTGCTACAGTTGAGAGTAGAGGCACCATAACTTCTAGGATGACTGATTTGCCTGGACGTAGCATTTCTGAAACTTATGCAGAACTCAATTCCTTGCTAGAGATTGAGGAAGGCAATGAACTTTGGTTATTCGGTACTGAATTATTGGAAAACAAGATCAAAAGAAAGGCTTTTGCTTGCATCAAGAAACCAAAAGCTAAATTGACTTGGTTGAAATATCATCAAGCAAAGGCTAACAAGTAAAATTAAATAAAGTTATTACTATGTGGTGAGTTGAACAATTTTAGTTGTCTGGATGTTATAAATTATTTGTAAAAATTTAGAACTAGTTTATTTGTTGAATATTATTGTATACATTTTTAACTTGTTATTTAAGCATGTATAACTTCGTATGATAATTTTGTGATTTGTTTTTAAAAATTAGATATGGACAATAATGTGCAAATAACAAACCATGATAATGATGATGATGTTGGGAATGATTCTGAGGATGAGATATTCAACACTTGTGAAGATGATATTACCAATAAGTTAATACTATCAACAGATAGTGCAATTATTGAATATTATTACAAGTATATTTATAAAGAACTTTGTATGCTTTTATACCAAACAGGTTATAAATGGTTGATGGATATTATAAGTAGTCATAAATATTGTTGTGTTAATATGTTCAGGAGGGAAAAAGAAATACTGATTCAACTCAGTTTTGACTTGGAAAATAAATATGGGTTGAGAGCATCAAGAAGAATGCATGTGATGGAGAAAGTTGCAATATTTTTATATACTCTTGCTCTCAACGCATCAAATAGGAATGCTTGAGAAAGAATTGAACATTCCGATGAGACAATTAGTCGGTGTTTTAGACAAGTGTTGCATGTTGTATGCTTGATGTCAATGAATTTAATCATACCTATAAATCCTGATTTCAGTGAAATTCCTCTAGAAATATTACATGATACAAGATATATGTCTCACTTTAAAGTAATATAGTATATACTTTATTCTTTAGATTTATTTATTGTATTATCTTTGTTGATTTTTTAAATGTTTGTTTCAGATAGGATTGTATTGGTGCAATTGATGGTACACATGTTCGTGCATGCATATCTCCTGAGGAACAAATTCCATATATTGATAAAAAGGGAATCCTTACACAAAACATCATGGCTACTTGTAGTTTTGATATGCAATTCACATTTGTATGGACAAGATAAGAAGGAACGACTCATGACACATGCATTTTTTTTTTTTTTTGCAGCAATTAATGATCCACTTATCAAATTCCCAAATTCTCTTGAAGGTATATTGTTGCTACCATTTATTTATTTACTTTTAATTTTTCATATATAAAAACATTTCTTATGCTTTCAAAATTATATTAATTATTAATATGAATATTGTAGGAAAATATTATTTAGTAGATGCGGGATATCTAAGTATAAATGGTTAGTTAAAACATTATAAAAGAGTTAGATATCATTTACCTAAATTTCGTCGAGGACAACAACCATAAGGATGAGATAAAATTTTCAATCGTGCACATTCTTCTTTGTGTGGAGTAAATGAAATGACTTTTGGGGTGTGGAAAAATAGATAACATATGTTAGATAATATGCCCACATATCCTTTGAAGATGCAAGTCAAGATTGTGATTGCTTTTATAGCCTTACATAATTATATTAGAAGGACATCAAGAGAAGATAGAGTTTTTCAAATATATGATTGTAACCCTGAATATGTGCCTTCTAATATAATGTCAGATGTTGATGATCTTCCACTTGAAACTCGTAGAGACTATTAAACATGTCAAATGGATGATATTCGCAATTAAATTACATGTAATTTGTATTTCTTAGGAATTAATTATAAGAAAATGCATTATATTTAATCAAAAAATATAAAATTATTGTCTACTGTATTGACAATTATTCTTATGTTATATTTTTCTTTTTAAAAAAATTATTATGTTAATTTTAAGAGTTATAAATTTAATATTTTTGTAATGCGATGTTATTGGAATGAACTTTTATTCTTACTTTTCCTTATCTATCACAATATTTTTTTTGTAAAAAAAAAGTGTGAAATTAATATGTTATTTAGATTTTTTTGAAAGATAATATGTTATATTATTGAATTGAATTTAAGTAATACTGGTCATTTTTATATAATCAATAATTAAACATAAAAATAATAACAAATAATATTGTATTATATATATATATATATATATATATATATATATATATATGTCCATTTTTATCATTTATATCTTAAAATCACTTTAAATAGTAGTTTTTAACCAAACATTTCAATACTATTTTTTTTCTCCAACAGTAGTTTACATTTTTAGTTTACCAAATAAAAAAACTGCTTCTGTGCTCAGCAAATTTGCTTTTAGCACTTCTAAAATTAGTAGAAGCAAGATTAAACAACAATGCCAAACATGTTCTTTGTGATTCAGAGATTCAAAGCATGTGCGACGTGATAAGAAAATTTCTTTCGTAATTATTGTTTTATTGTTTTTACTTTAAATATTACTATTTTATTTTTTTTAACAAACTTCTTTTTTTACTTATATTACTATTTTATTTTTTTAGCAAACTTCTTTTTTTACTTTAAATATACATATTTATACTTTTATACATCTTTTTTTATTTTTAATTGCATTAACACTATTATTATTATTATTATTATTATTATTAGAAAAAATAGACCTATTTTTTATTTAAAATAACTAGTATAAATTGTAGGTTTATCAATTGTAATACTACAAAAGAAATTGAAAATATCAACATATTTAACTATAAAAAAACGAAACTACAGTTTACAAAAAATAAACATATAATTTACAAAAAATGAACCTATAATTTATAAAAAAAATGAACTTATGATTTATTAATAATAAATATATAGTATAAAAACAATGGATCTACAATTTAGAAAAAAAAAATGAATATATAGTTTACTGATAAAAAATCTACAGTTTATATCAAAATGAACCTACAATTTACAAAAAAATGAACTTATGGATTACTGATAATAAATTTATAGTTTATATCAAATGAATCTATAGTTTACAAAAAAATGAATCTAGAGTTTATAAAAAATGAATCAATAATTTATTAATAATGAATCTACCGTTTATAAGAAATAAACCTATAGTTTATAAAATGAACCTACAATTTACAAAAAATGAACTTATTGTTTATATAAAAAATGAGCCTGCAATTTACAAAAAATGAATATGTATAATACTCTAAAAGAGTAGCAGTACGTTTGCTGACCCAAACAAAAACCCATTTTTTTCTTTTTTGCACGTGTAATAAATCCCCAGTCCATATTGCGATATAAACAGAGGTCCATAATATAACAACCCAGTAAGCAGCAACATTCACCACAATGGCCACTACACAATTCTCACAGCTATTCCTTACCAAGCCTTCAGAAGAAGCCATGCCTGTATCCACACACCTAGCGCCATCAATATTAAGCTTCACCCAATGTACGCTTGGAGGAGACCAATTTATGAGCCTCTCTTCTATATACTATAGCTTGCCAATATCAACACTAACACAGATGAGGACTCCCTATAACAACGAGCCCCAGCCTTAATAATACAAACCAAATCACCTTCCACATTATAGTCATCTGCAAAAAGCACCATATTCCTCCCTTCCAAAGCATCCAACAAATTTAGCACGAAAATAAGTTTCCAATTCTCATATGCAATATTCAACCAATTATTGATATTGATTAAAAGTTGTTCCTTTATGGAAGAGAAAAGAATTTAATCCATGCATGGGCAGGTACTAACTTGTCCCAAATCTAGTAAGCTTAATCACAATCTTGAAAAACTTGAAGAGTGGTTTCACTCGCGAGGTGGCATACCCCACAATTGCTATCATCTATCATGCAACAAGTATACTTTCCACACTAGTTAGCATCCTATCATGTATGCATAACCAAAGTAACATTCCATGCATTGAGGTCCCTTCTGCTTCCATTTATTAATCCAACACTTATCAAGTGCATTCTATCTATGGCCATCTAAACTCTCAAAAGCAGACTTTATGGAGGAGTTGCCACAAGCTGAGTGTTTCCAAAACACTGAGTTGGGTCCATCATTAGCACAAGGCAGTTTAATCGCTGCTATGTAAAACAAGATACTATGAGGAAACCAGTGTTGAAAGCTGCTCCAATTCTAATTACCACCCATGTTCGCAAATTGGTACACTAACATAGACTTCACCCTCTCAGGAATCTCGTCTATAAGAAAATTAATTAGGGGTACCTCAAGAGGTGTCTAGCAAGCCATCCAAAATAAGAAATGACTCTCATCTCCCAAGACTCTAGCCAATGCCCTCCTTAACTAAATCGCAAACTTTAGACATACCTCTTCAAATATAAGAGTTTGAAGATGATCTAGACCTGAATCTACTCGACTAGTAGTACTTCACGCAAACTCTCAAATCCTTCATCCATTAAAAATCAAAGACATCTATAAATGATTGTATTTCTTCAGTTAATTATCACAATTCTAAAAATATAGCTTTATTAATCAGCTTTAGTTAGACTTTGCGTAAAAGGACACTGACTTCTTTTTACAACATCTTTCATATTTGAGTGAGTTATTGGCTGAGAAAAAAATTGATGTTTTGGACTTACTTTGACCCTTGATGCATCACAAAACAGGTTGTATAATTTCAACATGCTCCAAGCTCATTGTAGAAAATTACGTGAGATCATTTGCGAAAAAAATACGAAATATTTTAGGACCCTTGAAGAATAGACGATCGATGTCCAACCCCAATTATTTTTCTCATAATTAATAATACATAGCATGAAAAAATAAGGTCGCAGGTATTCTTATCGATTACTACAAAAGTGAAAGGCTCTGAGAGTTCTCTGTTGCACATAATTTGCATTGAAGAAGACGTGATGCACTTCATAATATCACCAAATTACTTGGAATCCCATTACACAGGCTAATGGACTGAAGATGACTTCAAACCTCTGGTTTATCTATTTTAGGCATTAGAACTAGTAGAGTCAAATTAGTTCCTCTTTGTAAATCTTCTACACCAAAAACCCTTTTAATCATCTCATAGAGCTTCGAATCCACCGATCCCTAAAGGTGCTGGTAGAATAAAGCTTGAACCATCCGCCTTGGTTTAGATGAAGCCATATTAAAGATAGTAATTCTAACCTCCTCATTAATTGCCAGTTTAACTAGGTTTAGCATAAGCATTTTCGCTAAGTGATTGTAAATAGCCCCGAATAAAATAATAGAGAAGAAATCGAATCCTAAAGAATTTCACTACATTTATTGATAGTTCATTATTTCTAGTATTTTTAGGGTTAGTTTATTATTAATTGAGTCTAAGTTGAAAAAAAAATATCAGATGATATCTCACTTTTGTCTTGTATTTTGTGATTTTATAGAAATTCTTGGAAATTAGAGTTGATTGATGAATTATAAGAGTTTTTTAGGTGAAATTATGCAGTTTTAGAAATTTAGAGACCAAACAAAAATTTGATAATTCAGGGATCAGTTCTGATATTTTTCTGACAGAATTTTAGTCCTTCCCTAATTCAATTAAGAAAGAATCCGTGCATTTTTTTGAAAGTTTCACAGTGACTTATCCTAAATTGGATAGTTTATTATTAGTTTTTTTTTCCTAATTGGTGGATGATGATATTTTTCCTATTTTGAGGGAGACTAAAAGGAGTATTAATAAGAGGAGGAGAATTCTAAGAGGAAGAGGTTTTGTTTATGTTTATTATTTTTCTAGAAAGAGAGTTTTTGTTTTCTTTTTTTTTCTTTCTAGGCAAGAAGTTGTCCAAAAGAGGAGAGTTATTGGTCATCTATCAAGTTTGAAGAAAATTAGAGACTACAAGGATTTTATCATGAAAACTTTTCTATTTTATTTTCTTTTTATTTTGACGTTGGCTAGTAATTCTATTATGAACTAAATTAGTTAGGCACTTGGGTATGATGAACCCTAAGATGAGTTTTGAATTATGATTTTCTTTAGATAATACAATTTTTTTATTATTTTATGGAATTCAATTGTGTTTGTTTTTTATCTCCTTGAATTGATATGTCCATAATATTGATTTTTATTTTACAATTCTTTAAACTTAGATTGAGAAATCAAGTTATTGAATATATTTAGCACAACTGAAAGAAGTTGCATGTAACCCTAGAGATAAGATAATATAAATCTTTCAGATTAGGGTAAAACTTAAAAGTGAAATTCAAAAAAACTATAATGCAATTTTAGGGCTTTAAATTAGGAAGAGATTCCAATTAATCAACCTAGAATTAGTTGTTAATTATCTTGAGAAAGATTTTAACATACTAAAGGGATTTCCACGGTTCCGTAAAATATCAAATTAGATTGTATTATTGAAAAATTAATTTCTTAATAAGTTTTAGGGGGATTCAATACTTGAGTATCGTTTGTTGTACTGATCACCTTTTTCCCACTGGTCCATATTTTCATTATTTTAGTTTGTCGAATTATTTTATTTTAATTTTTTAATTAGTTAATTAATTCACTTAAAGTTACTAGTTAAATAATATAGAAATAGCTAATACTAGTACTTTTAGTCCTTGAGGGATCGACACTCCTACACTATACTATACTTGATCAGCGTCTATTTGATCTATAGGTGTTGATCTCGGATCATATCATTCATCTTGACAAGTTTATTATCTAAGCACCATTCTCCATTTGATAAGCATAATAAATTATTTCCTATGGCCTTCCTTTAGTGCTTGAATTTAGAATGGAAGTATGAGGAATTTTATCACCAAGATTGACCGAATCATATGATGCTTTTTGTCTCCAAAATAATACCTCCTATGCTAAAATACGTTCATATTCAGTTTGCAGATCCCCTCTAGGTTCCTCAACTTCTTCGAAGAGTAAAACATTAATGATCACTAGATGCCAATAATTCTCATAGCATTCTTCTTTTATTAGCAACAAATATTTCATATTTGTCTTTATTTCATTGTTAAGTTTTACTTTTAAAGCTATCAATAGCCGTATATATGGATCTGTCTTTAATTATTGTTCATAAAAGAGTTCCAGTCGAGATGTTATAGCTAAGAGCAGAAAAATATGAAAGGTTTTATAATAATTCTATGCTTATCCTTATCAATCACAAGGATCAAAGGTCTGTGGTTAGAGCCAATTTTAGGAAGATGTTTGACCATAAAATTTGGAACTTAGAAACTTGTTCTTCATTACAGATAAAATGATCAATTCTCTCCTGAACCACTTCTCTTGCCCAGGTAAATTTAGTACCAACAAACGTTATATCCAGTTCATACTCACCCTTCCACGATTTAAATTTGGCATAGGCCCCAATGCGCCTCAAAGTTGCCACCACTCCTTTCATTCAAATGAAGGATGGCATTATAATCTCCACTCTAATCAATAATATATACAAAAAAAATTACTACTTTTATTTTCTTCTTTTTGTTAGTATGAAATAGTTATTCTTTCTGCTCTACTTAAATCTAATGTGATAAGGCTAATCTTGGTGAGAGTGTTGTGCTTTCAACTAATCTGCTTAAGGGTGTTTGGTATATCTAATATATATAATATATAGAGATTTTTCATTCAATAACTAATAAATATCTAGTTGGTAAACATATAAAACCGCAACTGATAGTGAATATAGTTCTAATAAGTTGTAATTTTTATCGGCTTCTATTTAGAATTTTTTTTTTGAACTTCTATAGTTATAAGCAAAGAAAAATCAAAATTATTTTTACCCTATTATTATTCTTAAAGTTCTATCATTCAACTATCAATTTATATAAAAAAAATATTTTAAATTATATATAAGAATTTGTATAAAAAATTATATGTAGAATATTTTAATTACTAAAAATTATTGACATATACTGGTTAATATTAACAAGAAATAATTATTAAAATTTTATAAGTATAAATTGATAATTACAACATTCTAAGTTTAAAATTATACTTTTTAAGCATATATGAAAAATATATTATATTATTATATTTTAATTTTAATTTATTTAATTTAATGTATAAAATATTTACAATATATCCTTATTAATAATTTTATAAATTAATGACAACTATCAGACATAATTTATTAAATATTTAATATCAAATCACTATTAATTATCAACTATTAGTTAATAATTCTTAATAACTACTATTAGTTATTAGTTATTAGTTATATCTGCAGCTATTTTAAACAATTACATAGTTATTTAATAAGTTCTGTGCATCTTCACTCAGAGGATGTGCATTGGAGTATGGGGTTGGTGGTTGACAAGACACTCTAATGCTTAACGGGTAGAAGCTAAGGCCTACCTTAGGCTCTAACTAATTTCAATGAGTAGAAAAGAGATGAGATGGTGCTATTTCTTGTACCTCTATATGCTAGCCTCTTATATGTGCTGTGCATCTGGGTTTTGGATAGGAATGTTTTCTAGTTCTTATATGGTTGGGACTCATTGGACTTCTGGATTCTTAAAATTAGATTATGGATTATATTTCAGCCTCTCTACAAGTTGAGATCATTAACCTAATTTGTTTTGAACAATTTGAAATATGGAAAGCATATAATATGGTATTGATATCTCAATCAATTCTGGTTTAAATAATTGTATTCCTCAATGACCTGCAAAAGTGGTATTAAATTAAATTTCAATATGTACAAGACGAGCGGACATCACAGAAACAACTGGACACTGCCTTATTTGCCTTTTTTTTTTTTTCCCATTTGTAGTCTTTTTTTGTTTTCCCTTGTGACCTCTTCTCTTGCTTCTTGCTAAGCAAAATGACAATTGATGAGTCCTTGCCAAAATCTTATACATAAATTGCGAATCTATTTAACTCTGTGTGCTAAATTTACTTTATATGCCAATTAATGCCGTGAATTATAGTAATTACAGTTATTTATAATTACTTTGAAAGCTAATATATACCTTATCAGTATTGTTATTAGAAGAAAATCTAGCAGTCCCTTGCTTCTTGCTCCTATATTAATGTCATTGTAATTAATTGATTGAAAATTCATCTTTATTTTCTCTTTATGAAGGATATCTATTGAGTAGATTATAGATATAAATTATTTTTTTCAATATAAATTTTTAATGACATTATAAAAGAGTATAATCTTCATGCCTCATTTTTCATTGCTCAACTAAGCATTGAGCAATGCTGGTTGAATTAACATAAATAAATTCTAAAATATTTAACATCTGAAACAAAAGTAGAAACTTAATAAAATTTCAGACGGAGAAAAAAAAAACCAACATAAAAGTAAAGAAGTAAAAAAAAAAAATTCAAATATGAAACATTAATTGTAGCTCCTAATTTATATACTTTTTTCACATAAAAATAACTCGTATTTTATAAAATTAAAAACTTTTTAAGTAAATTCAGTCTATCACGTCATTTATGAATTAATTAATAAAAAATCTCAAGACGCAAAATGATAAAAAAAGAAAACTTTCATAATTAAAAAAATTAATTTCTCTCCCTAAATCAGTGATTTTTGTTTTTAATTCATGCTAAAATTATATCAATTATGAAAATTTCTTTTTTTATCATTTTGCATCTAGAAAACTTTCATGGGTTAGTTTATACAAATAACATAATTGGCTGAGCTAACTAAGAATTTCTCAACAATTTTTTCATTGCCACCTAAGAAGCTGTAATTAATACAATTATGAACTTTCTTTAATGCTCACGATATCAATCCAATTTTAGCCTTACATATAGATTCTTAGTAGTCATTCTCTCCAAACCTTCCAAAATTAGGAGCAACCCTTTTGTTTTATAATTTCAAAAATTAAATGAGCATTAACTTTGTTAATATCTATTAGAGAAGGGATTACTAACGCAGTAGCTTTTTCTTTAAAAGTAAAAGATCAAGTGGAAGATTTCTCACACCTTAAGCAAACATTAATTCGTCCCCTGTACATGCCCCTTGTATGATTCATATTACAAACTCTAAATATGGTAACCAAATTACCTATAAATTAATGAGCAACCTATAGTAACATGCATCTCTCCCCCTCCCTCTCCCTCTCTTTGCATAGTTCTATACTCTAGCGTTTCCATTCCTCTATTAACTATGGCAGAATATGGTTGGAGTTTTCCTTCCCATGTTCCTAAAAGGCCTTATAATACTCCACAAATAGCTTGCAGAATTTGCAATCGTGTCTTTATGAGCACACAAGCTCTTATAGATCATATAGAAACTCACATGGCTGCAGATCGGGATCAAGATTCTGCCTCAAGAAGGCAACCATCTGCTGCTGCACCTGCTGCTGGTGGGCTAAACCTCTCGTCTTCCTGCAACCAAAGAACCAAACCTTTATCATCATCATCACCAAAGCCAATCTTGCCATTTAACCAAATAACCTACAACTATTTGCCTTTTCCTAATTCTATCTTTAATGCTGCCCCACCTGTTGTTTCTCCGCGGTCAACGCTATCACAACGACAATCTTCATATTTGGGGATGAGGAACAAGTACAGTAGAATGGAGTCGCAGCTGTACGTACCTTTGGCGCTACAACCGCAGAAGAAAGTGATGATGGAGCCACCCAATGATTGCACTAAGCCGTTTCTTCAACAATTAGATAAACCCTTATTCCCTTATTATAAAGTTGAATTGAAGGCTATTGGGAACAAAAGGAACAGATCTGATATGGACATGCTGGACTTGACGTTGAAGCTGTAATAAGAAGATCGCTAGGATTATGCCCAATACCCTACTTAGAGGGTTCAGTGTTTTTGTATTTTTTTTTTTAAAAAAAAAGAAAGAAAAGTAGCTGTAAGACTTTTTTTTTTTTTCCCTTCTATTTCATAGTTGTATACTATGAATTACATCATTTGTTTTTATCTTATGTAGTTTATCTATTTGTCCTTCAATATCAAATTAATTTTTATTTCATTAATTAACTTTTAGTTTTATATTAGTCAGAATAATTTGCCCTCTTAATTAACATTTTATAAATCAAAATATATATAGTGATTTTTTTAAGAATAATAGAAATATTTATTCATAAATAGTCATATATTATGATCTAGAGTATTACTATGAAATTGAATCTTAATACTACTAATAACTGAACATTGATTCAATTTTGAAATTATTATTCTATTTTTAGCATGAATAAACTGAAATTGATATAGTATATTAGAACAAATTTAAGAGATTATGTCCAAGAATATATCATCATATATATTACTAAACAATCAATCTTAAACTATTAAAACTCTAAAAAAAGAGATAAAATCTCTTATCAAGACAAACAAAATAACAAATCTAAAATAAAAACTAACAAATATAGTAAAATAACTTATATTATTAAAGAAAATAAAGAGAATAGGAGGTTTGCCAGTCGTAGAAAATACTAGTAATATAGCTCCAAAACACTAAAAGAGAAGAGCTAAAATATAGTAAAATTTAAGAAATCTTCACTGTATTAATTTAAAAAAAAAAAAAAGAAACAACCAGTAATTGAATAAATGAAAATCATGTTTCTAGATAGTTGTTTTTACCAAAAATATAAACCATAAAAAATTAAATCAAATACTACATAGAATGGATATGGTCATCTTATGGTTGGAAACTTCCATTTTTTAGCAATATATTAAATGTGCACAATGCTATAGATTTTAATTTAAAGAACACTTTTAATGAAGAAACATTTAGCACACTCATGGGTATCAGACATGAATAAAATCTGAATTGTTCAAATACAAAGTTGGCATGAAAGTCATACCTTTAACGGTTAAGCTTCTGCAGTGAGGACAACTGCGACTTGGATTAAAATTCTCGAGCCACAAATAGTGCCTGCCAAGTACATTGCACACTAGATATGCAACCATAAATTATAACACGCCCTTTAATGGTATAGTCTCTCGTGAACTGTAAAGGTGCCAACAAAATCATATGAACAGAACCCTTCGTCGCATAACAAAAATTTGTAAATCATGTCTAATTATGGTTGGAAATCATCATCTTTTAGGTACATAGAACTTGCCCACATTCAATGTGATGTGTGTAACCGCGTAATGTTTGGCATCGAAGCTTATGCTAGGCACCAGGAAAACCACTTCCTAGTTGAGCAGATGATGATGAGTGGGTTTCTTGAATGTCGACAAAGAGGGAGTGCTATTCTTGGCAATGTCCTGCAACCAAACACTACTGCTTCTGCTGCCTCCTTTCATGCTCCAAATCCTACAACCCAGCAACAGCAACTCTATTTGGTTGCCGCAACCACCTCGAGCCCCGTTTTCGCAGATGCAAATTCAGGCTGCCACTGCTGCCATGCGTAGGCCCCAGCCCTCACGAACTCCAAACCAGAAGTGATTGATTTGTTTCAAAGTGATGGAGAAGATGAAGAACGGGAAAACAATCAATGAAGAGAACTTGAGGTTCCGGGTGTATACAGCCTGTGCAAGCAAGACTTTTCCATTTGCTTGCGCAGAAAAATTGTTTGTCGCAGTTATTAAAGAGTCAGTCTATTGTTGTCGCCATGCATGCATATGGTACGGTATTGTTGTTGAGTCAATCAGTCTTTGCTTCACCTTTGCAAGTAGTAACATTATCTTGTGAATTCTACAATAACGCTTTTGGAATAAATCTCATGTTTTTCCTCCCTTGTTGTTGCTAATTATGAATCTGTCCTGATTTTCCTTGTCTTAATTAATTAATGTCTACCTTAATCATGCGTCTTAAATCCTTACACAAGATAATACTAGAGGCTAGGCAGTAATATGTCGCTCAAATTGAATCAAATTGGCAAATTTTTTTTTATTTCTTATAATTTGACATTCTTTTATAGATGGGATTGAAATGGTTTATAATTCAATTCCTCTTTTTCTTTTTGTTTGAAATGGAAGATAATTTTCATTAACTTGTAAGATAATTCTCAATAGAGTTTGGCTTAAATAGTAAGAGAGTATGCTGATATCAGATTAAAATCTACTGAAAAGCTATAAAAAAAAAAAAAAAATTTTGCATGAATTTCCTAGACTTTATTCCGATAATGCTACTTAGAAAGGTTCATGGAGAATGTTAATGTAATTAGCATAATTAGTGAAATTAAAGTGTAATTAACTTAATTAGTGATATTATAATTAATGGCTTATTTAGTGAGATTATATAGTTAGCCTAATTGGTGGGATTATTTTTTTTATCAATAATC